>BKCP01001447.1:1110247-1157071 GCA_008636005.1 Striga asiatica
TTTCAAGGTATGTTCCATGATCACCATCTCTATGCGCAACCATACCTTATAACCATAAGTGATCTAGGGATTTTATCTTAAGTGCAATTATAAGATAAATGCTTTCTCTTAAGATAAAGAAATGCCTTATTCATAATATAATTCCAATAGACTGTATTTACAAGTAGAATACGTCCAATTAGATTGGAACGCCGGGTACCCTACTCTAACAATTCTGACTTAAAATGAACAGTTACCATAAAATCGAAAATTCTTACTATTTTAGAATTTCCTTCTTTTCTTTTGGCATTTTTCCTTTTTATGCTAAAAAATTTTTCTTGTCTTGTAGTCTACTAAAAAAAATAGAGAGAAAATAATTTAAGTTATTTCTCGGAACTGAAATCGGACATAAATTCCGACTACAATCGAAAACCGAAAAAACGAAAATTCTAAAAATTTCATATTTCTCTCTAATAATTTAAATAGACTAAAATGTCTAAATAAATTTCTCACTTCTTTGAACATTTATAACTTAAATGTTCATGGATACTTAACCGAACTCGAGACCTAACTTGTCTCGACTCATTATTCTTTTTCTTTCTCATTCAAACTAGAAATGGCCAAATTTACATCCATTTAGCTAAATAAAATGGAATGTTAATTGAACTTGAACTTCATCTTAAATAACTTATTTCAATTCAATAAACATTAATGTGTAATTAATCCTTATAACTTGATCATAACTCAAAACTAAGCTAGTCTCGAGAATCATTTGTTCGGTAATAATCTTAACTCGTAACCGAACATGCTTTGTTCAGTTCACGACTTATCTTGAACGAGTAATCAAAATATACTCGATTTTTATTATTTGTCATCTTATTATAATTAATCCCATCTTATAAATCCATTTATAAAAATAAACAGACTGGAATTAATTAATTACTGAACTGGCTCGATTACTAAATAAAATTTAACCGAGAATACTTTCAACTTAAAGTCGAACTTTTAACTGAATAAAAGTAATTAGTTCAAATTAGGAACGAGCATTATAAATAAAAGTAATTAGTTCAAATTTAGAACTAAAATAATTGCTTTTATTAATTACTGAATGGGATATTACAATCTACCCCCCTTAAAACTATTTCCGCCCTCGGAAATACTGAATCTGAGATATATACATCATAACTCGTAATTTGAAAAACGAGTGTTAATATCAACTTCTCACTTTTCAGTGGCATTAAACTTTATATGTGGTGATCCCATTTCTACTAACGAGGAAATATCTTACTTACCCAGCCAGTGAACCTGATGGTCCAAAACTTATCTCGGTTGATCCTCGTAGTTAAATCTTATTAAAATCATTGTGCTAAAGCACATACTTTGGATCACACACATAACTTCATAACTTAGCTACATAAAACTCTATGCACACTGAATAACTTTAGAGAATAATTGATATTAAATACTTATCTGAATACTTATGCGATACATTGTATATGATTTACCCACAACCCGGGGCCCTTCGGGTGCGGAACATCTATATACATTGTACCTTAATATAGATGTCACTTGTAAACTTTAACAAGTCACATCTCCATTATATACTCATAACTTATTATACTCAACTTGTTTCTCTTTCGAGAAACCTTATACTCAAAATCACTATGGATATTGTCTAACTTCAACTTTATCCGACTTAACTATAGTCGAGAATTTCGTTGAAATTAATGATCTGATATGGAATAACTTGACCATTCTCTTGGTCATATCATAATTCCAACCTTACAGGTAAACTTATTTACCTTCATTACTGCAACTGCATTAATAATATCGCAGCATCTCACTTATTTCCGACAACTATCATCTGATTGCCAACATCTAATATCTGATTGCAACGGCATTAAATGCATACTGACTGCCATACTATCTTGAGCTTATCTCAACAATTTGCATTATTGTTGACATATCACATCGCCTCTCTGCGGCATTAATTTCCTTCTGGTTGCGCATTCTATTATTCGGTATAATTTAATCATACCTCGCAAGTTATCTCATACTCATCTTTTCTTTATAAACCCTTCGGTAATCCCTCCATCTTTCTCAACGTAGTCCGATTCACCAATGGATTTAGCACTGCTAAAAATCCGAAAATTTTGTTCTTTCCTTCCTCTTAATATCATAAAGAGAATTTATCGAGCTCGAGTAGAAAGATTAAGACTACTCATGCTCAATAATATCCCAAATGATATAAGATGGTTGATCGAAGCAAAGGTCCGTGTATCTGGCGAATATCCCAACGCATACAAATATCTGTCAGGTATGGGTAAAAGCACTTTTGCCAAGAAACGTAGAGCAAAAAGATTAGGCGGCTGCCATAAATGTGCCCGCTGGAACTGAGACACTCGATGTACTTCTGTAAGCTTCTTGTCGAATAATCGAGAAGATAAAATCACTTTCATCAAGAATGGCTTGAGTAAGGAATCTCTGGATCAAACCATTCAGCAGATTCTTGATACACATTCTAGTGGATATGTGCATTGAGAACTGATGTCTTTATGGCTTCTGTTCAAACATGAAGAAAAACTTTATAGTCTGGAAAATATCATTTCCACTGATCATGTTTGTCAACACTGTTCTTGATATCACTGTTGTACTTGTACATACATCTTATCCTTTATGACAGATAAGAGTCATTTAAGACTCAACTGCTTTCTTGTCGGAACTTTTCTTCTATAAAAACAACTCTCTCTTTTCTTCTTTAAACGGCAACTTTATCTTTTAGCCAAATATCTCTTCATAATAGATGGCTACTGCCGAGTCTTCTCAAGGTTCTAAAATTCTTCAACCTCTTAGAACTGTATGCATCCTTGGTGGTTCCAAATTTGTAAATGTTCCTCACAACATATATGTTGTAAGCCAACTCGTAAAAGAGTTAGGAAAACATAACATCAACATATTCTATGGAGGAACTAGTATCTACTTCTTTAACAACCTTTTAATGGCTGCTAAATGCTTTGACATTCAGGTGAGAAGTATCCTTCCTTTTTATCTCACTTCATCAAAGGTCGTTAAAGATTCTGCTACTTTGATGATTACTCTTTCCATTTATGACAGTTTAATGTCCATGATATCTAGTTGTGATGCTTTCATCATTCTTTTTGGTGGATATGGAACTTTAATGACTGCCTTTACCCTTGCTACTTGGGCAGAAATGAAATTTCATACCAAACCTATTGGTTTGTTAAATTTCAATAACTATTTTCACCACTTGCTTGGATTTCTAGATGAAGGAGTGTATCAAACTTTTATATCTCCCTTTCAAAGATAAATATTCAAGTCTGCAAACACATCATCTGAACTCATCCAGAAGCTTCAGAACAGTATCTCAACCGTTCAAGATTCTGTGGAAACTCCAAGATTCAAACGCAAGAGAGCATTTGATCCTTTGGATCTATCATTATGAACTACAGCCACGCTGGGTGGCAGAGTTATGGAGTCTTGTGCTCTTGAGACGCACCCTCCCTTTATGTACTATAACTTTGTACTTTACTTTGTACTTAGTTGAGAATTCCTTTATGCTTATTTGTAACTCTTTCTCAGATATTACTGTACTAGCTTCTTAGGAATTTCTCAACAGTGTGCTTGTATCTTTGTCTTGATTTTTGCTTTTCAGAATATTGGAATTTTTATCAAGTAGTTTGATTGTGTAAAATATTCTCTACTCGAATAAACTTGATTCACACATCAATACTACTCGATTCTGACTGAATTAACTTCTTGATTTAATCAAGATCTTAAACTTTACTCAGTTGTGGTCTTGAAACTTTGCCTCGCGGCATTTCAAAACCACTAACTTTATAACTTTGAACAGTATAACCATTAATAAATAGCTATACCAAACTTTAAGGAATTTGTAAATTTTCCAAAAACACCTAGCTTGTGCTAGAGTTCCGGTTAATCTTTTTCTTTTCTTACTTCTTCTCGCCATTTCTCATTTATGGCCTTAAACTCACCTCTCTTTGGGGACTAATATTTCCTCCAAAGAAACATATTAGTCTTTTATTAAAAAGACTATCTTTAACTTTCACTTGTCTATCTTTAACTTTTACATGTATATTTTTAACTTTTACATGTATATCTTTAACTTTTACATTCCCAGATTACTCTTGCTTAACTTTAAAATTCTTCCGAGAACTTAAATACTTATCTCGGTATCTGGAATGTATTTCTTATATCTTGTAAGGTTCGATTTCAAGTCTACAGGAAATTCGGACTTAATAACCCTTATTTCATGTTTCCATAATTTCTCCGACTTTATGACTATTATATGTCGATACCTTAATCTTTATTCATTTCTGAAAAGTACTTTGTAGACTTATTCTTATTCTATAAGTACTAATAACTTATAACTTTATCTTGAACTTTACTTCTACTCATCTCATGATATCCATCTGATCAGATATTAAAATTTCTGATTTATAAAGATTGAACAATTTCTTGAAACTTTACTTCTTACGGTTCAGTTTTCAAGCCTACAGGATCTGATCCGGCTTTTTGATTCTTATTTCAAACCTCCATGATCTTTTCCCGTACTTGTTGACTGAAATACCGTTACTTCTTGGCTTAAATTCATCATCAATCTTTATAATCATTTCTTAACTTGAATCTCATTGTAAATCTTAATAATCGTATCATAATTTACATCTCATTCTTATATCTTTAGTCTTTTATGATCATATCATAACTTGATTCTTATTCTTAAATCTTTATGATCATATCATAACTTAAATCTCATCTTCACATCTTCATCTTTATGACCATTTCATAACTTGAATCTTATTCTTACATCTTCAATTTTTATGATCATAACTTGAATATTATTCTCATGGCTTAACTTGTAACGTTCAAGTTCATATTCTTGATCTAGTTAACTTGATAAACTAGATTTCACTTTAATACTTGAACATATATGTACAAATTATTAGAGTTTGTACATCTGATTTCTTATCGAGCATAGACTTAGTAAATTTGAATATATTGAAAAACTTTGAACATCACTTACCTGGTAGTTGACGAGGTGTGAACGTGGTGTGGTCGGTTTTCTTGAAACTTCTTGTAAAACTTGAACTTCTCTGAAAACTTCTCTTTCAGAAACTTTAAACTTTTTAGTATGCAGAGCATTTAAACTTTTAGCTCTGGTACCACCTGTAACAGCCCGCTTATCAGAGTAACTTTTTCGCAACTTTTACTTCGAAATACTTTAACTCTTTCGAAATACTTATGAAGAACTCGGGATGCTACTTAACTTGTCTTCATAAAAATCTGTTTATCTTTAAACTTTTGTCTAACAGATTTATCTTTAAACTTGCATTTAAAATACTATAATTCTATTTCTCAAATACCATATTTATATTTCTCAATTTACCATAATTATATTTCTCAAAATACCATAATTATATTTCTCAACATGGTAAAACTTATAAAATGCAAGTTCAATCATTACTGTGCATAGCGGAATACTTAAAAAAAACGTGGTTAATTATACAGACTGTTTTAAATGTCCACACTAAGCTTGTCTTCATTTGCTTCCACGATCCACACCAACACAGCTCCACTCACACCTCCTCGTTAACCTGTTACCTGAAACTAAAACTCATGGGGTGAGTAACGAATATGGATAATCATAAACCGATATTTGATCGGTAACTTAAACTTAAACTTTCATTTCTCTGGCCGATGATTAATCGGATACGTGTGCACACTCTGATGGATATTTCTAAGGCCCGTTTCGCCTCCACCAGAACTTAGGATATAATCTTATGAGACAAATTAATGTCTCCTCATCCCAAGCGTAATAAACCTTAACTTCGGGATATAACTTTTGAGACAACTGATGGTCTCCTCATCCCATATCACATATCGTACTCAATGTGCTACCCATTCAGGGTCCCCACCTTTTCATCTTTGAAATCTTTTGTAACACGATAAGTGCTGTACTGGTACTGTATCTGCAAGTCAATTCAAATATAGACAAATATACTAAGTACTATGCTCGTATACTCAATAATTTCTTAGGATTATTAACTTATCCCATTCTTCTAATAATTCATTTAAATTTTCTTATTCTCAAGTTAAGATTATACTTAACTTCACTTTTTACTTTTTCTCAAGGTTAATTACTTAACCTTATAAAACATATCTTCTTAAACATCAATATGTTTCATAACATGCTATAACTCAAATATGAAAAATACTATATTTCACATTATACTTGATTAAGTACTTAAACTTACTTTTTACCATCATCATCATCATCATGGTTTATAAACTCATCTTAACTTAATCTTTTACTCAATCAAGTACTTAATTCATCATACATCATACTTCTCAAACTTTAGATATTGACTTATTTTTCACTTAATTATCTTGAAAGTGAAAATAATCATATCATTCTTAACTTTTTCATCATGTTCTTAATATGTGAGATTTAAAACAATTTATATAAAATTGTATACTCAACATATTAACTAAAACTTTATCAAACTGTTCATCACTTATGAGAATTGTTCATAATAATCTCATTAATAATCATCTTTACTTATCACATTTGCTCATTAACTTTTCCCATGATATAATATAGCATACTTAATACAATCTTTACTAAATTGTATACTCCATATATTATATCAAAACTCCATCATATGACTCATCATTCATATGAAAATTACTCATTATTCATATGAAAATTACTCATCATTCATATGAAAATTACTCATGAACATCTCATTTTAACAACTTACCTTTATTATGACTATTCTTGCACATATATACTTATCTTTACCTATATGCTTTCTTATCTTCATAACTTATTCATTTCTCATCTTTAACTTTTGAAACTGAACAGTCATAATCTCATCTTATCATTAAACATATGCTCAAAATTTCATAATCTTATCATGCATATTCATCAAGTTATGATAACTTTAACTTTAATAGTGAACATAATCTTTATCTTGCATGTTCATCTTCATATATTCATAACTCAAGTTATACTTTACTAAATCTCTTAATTCTTATTCTCATGTACTCCTCTTTTACATAAGAATCATTCATTTAAATATTATAATTCCAGCTTATTCATATATTTATCATCATCTTATCAAATTCAAGCATGTACATCATATAACTGATCTTGAATATCTTTAACTCTTTATATTCATAGAATCAATTATAAACTTAACTTCTTTATCATGTTTATACATACTTATAAACATGTAAACTTAACTTCGAAACATAAACTTAAACATTTACTTTAAGATAAGTGAGTTACCTCATCTTCTTGTCAAAGTAAAAACTTCATTCTTTACTTCATCTTCTTTACTTCTCCAAAGTTTCTCCCACTCATTCTCTCTTTCACTCTTATTTAACTTTGGAACTTTATTTTGGTGTGAAAAACTATGAATTTTAGGCCTCTATTTATAGGAACAATTTGCAAGACATCATAATTGAGTGAAGAAATTAACAAAATAAACAATACAAACTTCTAAAAATAAATATAGATAATAAATAGTATTCTTAACTTGTAAACTTCTCCAACCCTTAGTCAATGCTTAGAAAGTCCCTCTTCTGATCCTAATCTGAACTCAATGATTATATTCGAGATTTAGTGAAAATTCTCCAATTTACGGAACCAAATTCTGACTTAAAATGAACAGTTACCATAAAATCGAAAATTCTTACTATTTTAGAATTTCCTTCTTTTCTTTTGGCATTTTTCCTTTTTATGCTAAAAAATTTTTCTTGTCTTGCAGTCTACTAAAAAAAATAGAGAGAAAATAATTTAAGTTATTTCTCGGAACTGAAATCGGACATAAATTCCGACTACAATCGAAAACCGAAAAAACGAAAATTCTAAAAATTTCATATTTCTCTCTAATAATTTAAATAGACTAAAATGTCTAAATAAATTTCTCACTTCTTTGAACATTTATAACTTAAATGTTCATGGATACTTAACCGAACTCGAGACCTAACTTGTCTCGACTCATTATTCTTTTTCTTTCTCATTCAAACTAGAAATGGCCAAATTTACATCCATTTAGCTAAATAAAATGGAATGTTAATTGAACTTGAACTTCATCTTAAATAACTTATTTCACTTCAATAAACATTAATGTGTAATTAATCCTTATAACTTGATCATAACTCAAAACTAAGCTAGGCTCGAGAATCATTTGTTCTGTAATAATCTTAACTCGTAACCGAACATGCTTTGTTCGGTTCACGACTTATCTTGAACGAGTAATCAAAATATACTCGATTTTTATTATTTGTCATCTTATTATAATTAATCCCATCTTATAAATCAATTTATAAAAATAAACAGACTGGAATTAATTAATTACTGAACTGGCTCGATTACTAAATAAAATTTAACCGAGAATACTTTCAACTTAAAGTCGAACTTTTAATTGAATAACTTAATAACTGGGCTCGAAACTAGGAACGAGCATTATAAATAAAAGTAATTAGTTCAAATTTAGAACTAAAATAATTGCTTTTATTAATTACTGAATGGGATATTACACACTCGGTTTTCGACCTCAGTGCTCGTTCAGCTCTCGGTGTTCGACCCCAGTGGTGGGTCTCTCGATTTTCGACCTAAGTGTTCGTTGGGCTTTTGGTGTTCGACCCTAGTGGCGGGTCACTCTATTTTCGACCTCAGTGGTCGTTTAGCTCTCGGTGTTTGACCCCAGTGGTGGGTCTCTCGGTTTTCGACCTAAGTGGTCATTCGGCTTTTGGTGTTCGACCACAGTGGCGGGTCATTCGGTTTTCGACCTCAGTGGTCATTCAGCTTTCGGTGTTTGATCCCGGTGGTGGGTCTTTCAGTATTCGACCTCAGAGGCAGGTCCTTCGGTATTCGACCTAAGCGACGAGTCTCTCGGTTTTTTACCTTAGTGGTCATCCAGTGTTCATTTGGGGTCCCGATACTCATTTGGAGGTTTGGTGAATATTTGGTGGTCGATGATTTATTCATATTAATATGTCATACTTAATACAATTTTTATAAAATTGTATACTCAACATATTATACCCAAAACATCATAAAATTACTTATATGAGAATTATTCATCATCATCTCATTTTAATAACTTAACCATTTCATGAATATTCTTGCATATATACTTATCTTTACATATATGCTTTCTTATATTCATAACTTATTCATTTCTCATCTTTAAATTATGAAACTTAACAGTCATAATCTCAACTTATAATTAGACATGTCATCAAAATTTCATAATTTTATCATGTATATATCTCGACTTATTCAAGTTTAAAGTTGCTGCTGGAAACAAGTACATAAAATTCAGCTTGCGTGATAAACTTTAAAAATTCATATCTTAAGATATACTTTGCCAAATAACTTAATTCTTATTCTCATGAACTCCTCTTTTAAATAAGAATCATTCATTTAAATCATACTTTTCCAGCATATTCATATCTTTATGAAAATCTCATGCAATTCATCATCTTATCACCTCAAGTACATATATCATATAATTGATCTTTAACATCTTTAACTCTTTGTATCAATTATAAACTTCAACTTCTAAATCATGATATACATACTCATAAACATGTAAACTCATTTTCAAAACATGAACTTAAGCATGTAACTTTAGGATAAGTAAATTACCTCCTTCTTGCTAGAGTAAAAACTTCATTCTTCTTTACTTCTCCAAAGTTTATCCCACTCATTCTCTCTTTCACTCTTATTTAACTTTGGAACTTTATTTTGGTGTGAAAAACTCTGAATTTTAGGCCTCTATTTGTAGGCACAATTGTGAGAAATATCCAAATAGAGTGAATTTTTGTTCATAATAAACAAATGTAACTTATATCTTTAAATACTCATAAACAAATGTAACTTATATCTTTAAATACTCATAAAATATTTTATGATCAACTTATTCAACTCTCCAAACATATTATATACTTAGAAATTTCCTTTGGATAATTTGGACAAACATCCAACTAGAGTGAATTTTGGATCATAATAAACAATACAAATTTGTAAAAATAAATATAGATAATAAATAGTATTCTTAACATGTAAACTTCTCCAACTCATAGTCAATGCTTAGAAAGGCCCCTCTTATGATCCTAATCTGATCTTAATGATTAAATTCGAGATTTAGTGAAAATTCTCCAATTTACGGAACCAAATTCTGACTTAAAACGAACAGTTACCGTAAAATCGAAAATTCTTACAGTTTTCGAATTTCCTTCTTTTCTTTTTGTATTTTTCATTTTTATGCTGAAAAATTTTTCTTATCTTGTATTCTACTAAAAATATAGAGAGAAAATAATTTAATGTATTTCTCGGAACTGAAATCGGACATAAATTCCGACTACAATCGAAAAACGCAAATTCTAAAAATTTCATATTTAAATAGACTAAAATGTCTAAATAAATTTTCTCACTTCTTTGAACATTTATAACTTAATAACTGGGCTCGAAAATAGGAACGAGCATTATTAATAAAAGTAATTAGTTCAAACTTAGAACTAAAAATAATTACTTTTATTAATTACTGAATGGGATATTACAATCTACCCCCCTTAAAACTATTTCCGCCCTCGGAAATACTGAAACTTAGATATATACTCACTATGTATATATATATATCATAACTCGGAATCTGAAAAACGAGTGATAATATCAACTTTTCACTTTTCAGTGGCAATTAACTTTATATGTGGTGATCCCATTTCTACTAACGAGGATGTATTTTACTTACTCAGCCAATGAACCTCATGGTCCAAACCTCATCTCAGCTGATCCTCGTAGTTAAATCTTTAAAATCTTTGTGCAAAAGCACATACTTTGAATCACACACTTAACTTCATAACTTAGCTACATAAAACTCTATGCACACTGAATAACTTTAGAGAATAATTGATATTAAATAGTTATCTCAATACTTATGCGATACATTGTATATGATTTACCCACAACCCGGGGCCCTTCGGGTGCGGAACATCTATATACATTGTACCTTAATATAGATGTCACTTGTAAACTTTAACAAGTCACATCTCCATTATATACTCATAATTTATTATACTCAACTTGTTTCTCTTTCGAGAAACCTTATACTCAATATCACTATGGATATTTTCTAATTGCAACTTCTCCGACTTAACTATAGTCGAGAATTTCGTTGAAATTACCGATCTGCTATGGAATAATTTGACCATTCTCTTTTGGTCATATCATAATTCCGACCTTACAGGTAAACTTATTTACCTTTATTACTGCATCTGTATCGCAACATCTCGCTTGTTGCCGACATCTCATATCTGATTGCCAACATCTCTCATCTGATTGCAACGCATTAAATGCATACCAACTGCAATACTATCTTCGGCTCATCAACAATTGGCATTATTGTTGACATATCACATCCTCTCTCTGCCGCATTAATGGCCTTCTGATTGCGTATTCTGTCGTTAGGTATATGTTAATCATACCTTGCAACTTATTTCATACTCATCTCTTCTTTATAACTGCTTCGGTAATCTTTCCATCTTTCTCAACGATGGTCCAATTTCACCAATGGATTTAGCACTTCTAAAAATCCAAAAATTCTATTCTTTTCTTCCTCTTAATATCATAAAGAGAATTTATCGAGCTCGAGTAGAAAGATTAAGAATACTCATGCTCAATAATATCCCAAATGATATAAGATGGTTGATCGAAGCAAAGGTCCGTGTCTCTGGCGAATATCCCAATGCATACAAGTATCTGTCAGGTATGGGAAAAAGCACTTTTGCTAAGAAACGTAGAGCAAAAAGAATAGGCGGTTGCCATAAATGTGCTCGCTGGAACTGCGATACTCGTTGTACTTACTTGGGCTTTGTCTCAAATAATCGAGAAGATAAAATAACCTTCATCAAGAATGGCTTAAGTAAGGAATCTCTGGATCAAACTCTTCAGCAGATTCTTGATACACATTCTAGTGGATATGTGCATCGAGAACTGATGTCTTTATGGCTTCTGTTCAGACATGAAGAAAAACTTTATAGTCTGGAAAATATCATTTCCACTGATCATGTTTGTCAACACTGTTCTTGATGTCACTGTTGTACTGTACATAAATTTTATCGCTTCTGACAGATAAGAGTCATTTAAGACTTAACTGCTTTCTTGTCTGAACTTCTCTTCTTTAAAAGGCAAATCTTTCTTCTTAGCCAATTATTTCTCATAATAAATGGCTACTGCCGAGTCTTCTCAAGGTTCCAAACTTCTTCAGCCCCTCCGAACTGTTTGTATTCTTGGTGGTTCTAAATTTGTAAATGTTCCTCACAACATTTATGTTGTAAGCCAACTCGTAAAAGAGTTAGGCAAACATAACATCAACATATTCTATGGAGGAACTAGTATTTACTTCTTTAACAACCTCTTAATGGCTGCTAAATGCTTTGACATCCAGGTGAGAAGTATCCTTCCTTTTTATCTCACTTCATCAAAGGTCGTTAAAGATTCTGCTACTTTGATGATTACTCTTTCCATTTATGACAGTTTAATGTCCATGATATCTAGTTGTGATGCTTTTATCATTCTTCCTGGTGGATATGGAACTTTAATGACTGCATTTACCCTTGCTACTTGGGCAGAAATGAAATTTCATACCAAACCTATTGGTTTGTTAAATTTCAATAACTATTTCCACCACTTACTTGGATTTCTAGATGAAGGAGTGTATCAAACTTTTATATCTCCCTTTCAAAGAAAAATATTCAAGTCTGCAAACACATCCTCTGAACTCATCCAGAAGCTTCAAGATAGCATCTCAACAGTTCAAGATTCTGTGGAAACTCCAGGATACAAACGCAAGCGAGCATTTGATCCTTTAGATCTATCATTATGAACTACAGCCATGCTGGGTTTGCAGAGTTATGGAGTCTTGTACTCTTGAGACGCACCCTCCTTTTATGCAATATAACTTTGTATTTGTTGAGGATTCTCTTATACTTGTCTGTATCTCCATTTTCTATTATTTCTGTAATATCTCTTAGAAATAATAAAATCCTCAACAGTGTGCTTGCATCTTTGCATAATTCTCAACTTTCAATGATACTAGAATTTCTATGTTTCCAGTATATTGATTTCTCAAAATCTTATTCTTCTTCTGATATATGCTTGCTTCACATATCAATATTATTCGATTCTGGACTGAAATAACTTCTTGATTCAGTCAAGATTCTATACTTCTTAAACTTTACTCAATTGTGGTTTTAAAACCTTGCCTCTCGGCATTCTAAAACCACTAACTTCATAATTAACACAGTATAACCATTAATAAATAGCTATACCAAACTTTAACGAAATTGTTAATTTTCCGAAAACACCTAGCTTGTGCTAGAGTTCCGGTTAATCTTTCTTTTCTTTCTTCTTCTCGCTATTTCTTATTTATGGCTTTAAACTCATCATTTATACTTATCTCTCTTTGGGGACTAATATTTCCTCCAAAGAAACATCTTAGTCTTTTATTAAAAAGACTATCTTTAACTTTTACATATCTTGCTTATCTTTAAAATTCTTCCGAGAACTTAAATACTTATCTCGGTATCTGAAATGTGTTACTGATATCTTTTAAGGTTCGATTTCAAGTCTCCAGGTAATTCGGACTTAATAACCCTTATTTCAGGTTTCCATAATTTCCCCGGCTTCATGACTATTATATGTCGATACCTTAATCATTATACTCATTCATTTCTGAAAAGTACTATGTAGACTTATTCTTATTCTACAAGTACTAATAACTTATAACTTCATCTTGAACTTTACTTCAACTCATGATATCCAAAAGATCAGATATTAAAAATTCTGATTTATAAAGATTGAACATTTTCTTGACACTTTACTTCTTACGGTTTACTTTTCAAGCCTACAGGATCTGATCCGGTCTTTTTGGTTCTTATTTCAAACCTCCATGATCTTTCCCGTACTTGTTGGCTATTATATCCTGAAATACCGTTACTTCTTTGCTTAAATTCCTCATCAATCTTTATAATCATTTCTTAACTTGAATCTCATTGTAAATCTTGATAATCATATCATAATTTACATCTCATTCGTATATCTTTAGTCTTTTATGATCATATCATAACTTAAATCTCATCTTTACATCTTCATCTTTATGATCATTTCATAATTTGAATCTTATTCTTATGGCTTAACTTGAAATGTTCAAGTTCATATTCTTGATCTAGTTAATTTGATAAACTAGATTTCACTTTAATACTTGAACATATATGTACAATTTACTAGAGTTTGTACATCTGATTTCTTATTGAGCATAGACTTAGTAAATTTGAATATATTGAAAAACTTGTATAAAACTTTTAACAGCACTTACCTGGTAGTCGACGAGGTGTGAGCGTGGCGTGGTCGGTTTGTCTTGAAACTTCTTGTAAAAACTTTGTCTTTTCTGAAAACATTCTCTTTCAGAACTTAAACTTTTAGTATACAGAGCATTTAAAACTCTAGCTCTGATACCACCTGTAACACCCCGCTTATCAGAGTAAATTTTTCGCAACTTTTAATTCGAATATACTTAACTCTTTCGAAATCTTTTGCGACTAACTCGGGATGCTACTCAAACTCATCATCTTGAAAATCCGTTTATCTTTAAACTTTTTGTCTAATACTTCTTTAGACATATTTAAAACAGATTTCCTTTAAACTTGCATTTAAAATACAATAATAATATTTCTCATAATGGTAAAAACTTGAAATCTGAAATTTATTAAAATGCAAGTTCAAGTCTCAATATGCGTAGCGGAAATACTTTTAAAACGTAGTTAATTATACAGACTGTTTTAATTGTCCGTATCAAAGCTTGTCTTCATCTGAATCCACGATCCACACCAACACTGCTCCACTCACACCTCCTCTTCGACCTGTTACCTGACCTGTTACCTGGAACTAAAACTCATGGGGGTGAGTAACGAATATGGATAATCATAAACCGATATCTAATCAGTAACTTAAACTTAAACTTTCATTTCTCTGGCCGATGGTTAATCGGGTACGTGTGCACACTCTGATGGATACTTCTAAGGCAACTAATGGCCTCCATCAGAACTTAGGATGTACTAATAAGGCAACTCGGAGCCTTCATCCCAAGCGTATAAACCTTAACTTCGGGATATAACTTTTGAGACAACTTATGGTCTCCTCATCCCAATCACATATCGTACTCAATGTGATACCCGTTCAGGGTCCCCACCTTTTCATCTTTGAAATCGTTTGTAACACGATAAGTGATGTACTGGTACTGTATCTGCAAGTTAAATCAAATATAGACAAATATACTAAGTACTATGCTCGTATACTCAATAAGTTCTTAGGATTATTAACTTATCCCATTCTTAAACGTGCTTATTCTCAAGCTTATACTTAACTTCACTTTTTACTTATACTTAAGGTCAATTACTTAACCTTGTAAAACATATCTTCTTAAATATCAATATGTTTCATAACATGCTATAACAGAAATATGAAAATAACTATCTTTCACATTATACTTGATTAAATACTTAACTTTTAACATCCTCATCAAGATATATAAATTCATCTTGATCTTTAACTTAATCAAGTACTTAATCCATCTCCCAATTTATAGATATTGGCTTATATTAAATTTTCACTTAATTAAATTGAAAGTGAAAATAATCTCAAGCCATTATCATCTTTTACACATAATATTTATTCATGATGTTAATATGTCATACTTAATACAATTTTTATAAAATTGTATACTCAACATATTATACCCAAAACATCATAAAATTACTTATATGAGAATTATTCATGATCATCTCATTTTAATAACTTAACCATTTCATGAATATTCTTGCATATATACTTATCTTTACATATATGCTTTCTTATATTCATAACTTATTCATTTCTCATCTTTAAATTATGAAACTTAACAGTCATAATCTAAACTTATAATTAGACATGTCATCAAAATTTCATAATTTTATTATGTAGATATCTCGACTTATTCAAGTTTAAAGTTGCTGCTGGAAACAAGTACATAAAATTCAGCTTGCATGATAAACTTTAAAAATTCATATCTTAAGATATACTTTGCCAAATAACTTAATTCTTGTTCTCATGAACTCCTCTTTTAAATAAGAATCATTCATTTAAATCATACTTTTCCAGCATATTCATATCTTTATGAAAATCTCATGCAATTCATCATCTTATCACCTCAAGTACAATAATTGATCTTTAACATCTTTAACTCTTTGTATCAATTATAAACTTCAACTTCTAAATCATGATATACATACTCATAAACATGTAAACTCATTTTCAACACATGAACTTAAGCATGTAACTTTAGGATAAGTAAATTACCTCCTTCTTGCTAGAGTAAAAACTTCATTCTTCTTTACTTCTCCAAAGTTTATCCCACTCATTCTCTCTTTCACTCTTATTTAACTTTGGAACTTTATTTTGGTGTGAAAAACTCTGAATTTTAGGCCTCTATTTGTAGGCACAATTGTGCGAAATATCCAAATAGAGTGAATTTTTGTTCATAATAAACAAATGTAACTTATATCTTTAAATACTCATAAACAAATGTAACTTATATCTTTAAATACTCATAAAATATTTTATGATCAACTTATTCAACTCTCCAAACATGTTATATACTTAGAAATTTCCTTTGGATAATTTGGACAAACATCCAAATAGAGTGAATTTTGGATCATAATAAACAATACAAATTTGTAAAAATAAATATAGATAATAAATAGTATTCTTAACATGTAAACTTCTCCAACTCATAGTCAATGCTTAGAAAGGCCCCTCTTATGATCCTAATCTGATCTTAATGATTAAATTCGAGATTTAGTGAAATTCTCCAATTTACGGAACCAAATTCTGACTTAAAACGAACAGTTACCGTAAAATCGAAAATTCTTACAGTTTTCGAATTTCCTTCTTTTCTTTTTGTATTTTTCATTTTTATGCCGAAAAATTTTTCTTATCTTGTATTCTACTAAAAATATAGAGAGAAAATATTTTAATGTATTTCTCGGAACTGAAATCGGACATAAATTCCGACTACAATCGAAAAACGCAAATTCTAAAAATTTCATATTTAAATAGACTAAAATGTCTAAATAAATTTTCTCACTTCTTTGAACATTTATAACTTAATAACTGGGCTCGAAACTAGGAACGAGCATTATTAATAAAAGTAATTAGTTCAAACTTAGAACTAAAAATAATTACTTTTATTAATTACTGAATGGGATATTACACGACATGACGAAGATGAGTAGTCACACATATGGTCAGATAATCACATAAAACACATAAAGCAGTCTACAGAAACGTAGACCTGCTCTAATACCACAACTGTGACACCCCACTTTGATTTTAAGGAAATTTCGGACTTTTAGAAAAATCAAGATAACATTTTCGAAATTCATTTTTCGAAATCAACTTTAACATAGGCATTATCATAGTTCAAGTCGTATCTGAACTCACGGGGATTCATTACCCGGTTTTTCACATGGATTTCATTATCCCGATACATAACATTCAACATAACACATCAGCATGAATATCCAAATTAAACATGATATTCAAGAAGCACAAGAACATAAATATCCAAATCAACATGTTTCAAAATGAAACGAACCAAATCATAGGGTTTCAAAACGATCCAGAATCCTAATATTTTCAAAACACAAGTTTGAAAGCAATTTAACATGTCTAAGAAACCAAAGCAACAGGTTCATAAGGCCAAATTAACATGTTCATAGAACGGAATGCGGAAGCAAATAAACATAAGCAAAGGACCAGCCACTCGCCCTCTCCTCGTCACGCCTGCCACCTGCTCAACCTGAAATGAGGGTTACATGGGGGTGAGCACATACCACTTTGTTCACCGCAAGGCACATAAACTATATATATAATGATAGAAAGGTATGGTCGCAGCATGAACATAAATCAATCAATCCCGTCACATCCCCTATTCACATAGTAACCTTACTCTTGTGTACACGTCTTTCATTAGCCATGGAAAGGGGATTCATTACCCTAACGGTGGGAGTACATGTCATGGCCTCAACCCACAACACGTCTTTTCATTAGGACTTAAGGAGATTGCCTCACAAGGGCACCATATTACATCGATGGGGACAAACGTACCGACGGCCGAAACAACACACATCTATAGGCTCCATGGTTCACATGCATAGACATAGATAATTTATGGCATAGAAATTCTTATAATACAACCCACCTGAAGTAGCAAATTCACACAAGGCAGGAACTTAGGTCGAGGGCTCAGCTCGTCAAACCTACATTAATCATGATAGCCCTATCAACATACTATCCAACACATAGAATCACATACGACAACATTCACTTAGCCGAAACGTTATCGACTAAGTGATTCGTGGAATTCCTAGTGGAGTTTGGAACCTTTGTCTTAATCATCTAGACTCATTAAAACAGTTAAATATCATTTAAAACACATTCAACATGAAAAACAAAGTGGTGGCACGGGCCTGAGCACTGGCAGGTGCTAGAAAAATAGACTAGCAACAATATCCACCAGATCTTTCTAAAATGTACTCGTGCATTTTCAAGGAACTTTTTACACATCAAAATATACTCAAAAATACACAAGTATTTCAGAGATTGACCCTTAAAACTCATTTAAACCTTGAGAAATAATTTTTGCAAAATAACAGCCATAAAGTGAAATTCTTAGTTTCCTAGGCAAACCTTCAAATTATGACATGATATTTTAACACAATGAAAACCTTGGCAATATAAGACAATCCCCAATATTTCAAATCAAAGCACCTCAAAATCGATTTTATATGAATTTGTCAAGAATCAGCCCAAAACTCAAAATCATCATTTCACCTGGTTAAACATCGAATTTGGACCTGGGATTTTTACAACTTAAACTTCAAATCAGAGGACCAAAATAACAAAATTACACATTAATCTCATCAGAACTCTATTTATCAAGAATTTTGCAAAGTACAGCAACACATACGATTTCAAATATCAATATCTCATAGAACAATCATCAAAATGACATAAGGCTTTCACTAACGGGTCAAGGACACACCAAAGTACTCACAACTCTAGGGTTTCCACGAAATTCAACCATGTCCTTTAGTTTCAACATCAATCCGAAGAGACGGACACCAAAATGGCATTTACTCATGAACACATATACTCAAATCATATCTTCAAGCATGGACTTCAACATATCACGTATAACACATATAAATAGAGGGGTTTCAAGCCATCATGTACCGTTCTCACGAGAACACACTAAGAGATCGAGAGAGGGGCTGAAATGGGGACGTGGCGCGCGAGGGTTTGCTTGGCAGCGTTCGTGTGACTCGCTGGCGTGGGTGTTGCGTCTCACGATCGTTTGCGCGTGCTCACGGGGTCTGCGACGGGGCTATAGGCGACAATAGAGGAGCAAATGTCGAGCAGGGGGAAAACGGAACCGTGGTTGCTCGAGAGCGGGACCTCGTGCGCGTAGGATGATCGACGCCGGTGATGTTGGGTTCGCTAGTACCGTACGTGCTTTAAGCAGCGGAATTTAAAATTTTTCAAAGTAAGTATTTATCACATAAATACAACACCCGTACATACTAATTGCGAATTAACTGATCGTCATCTTTAAAACATGCATCATATACAAATTTTGATTTGTTACAATAAAGTAAATACAAATATTAAGTATTTACCGAATGTCTTGAACTCCTTCAACGATGATGTGGATTGTGGGAATCGGTTCCCGGTTTGATAACTTCAACTGATTGAGGTTACTCACTTTAGGAATCCAAATGTATTCCCTCTAAACGTATCCACCCTATGAAGCCCGGTTCCGACGACTTTCTTTCGCTAGTAGGAATGACTCGGTTTTCTTGTATAGGAATATGTATAGATTTTATTTGGAAATATCAAGAACTCTTTCTTGATGTTTATGAAGAACTCTTTCTTCTTTCTAACACTTAGAAATTTTAGGAATGAATCCAATACTAATGCAAAACCATTTTGCACATATTTATACTAAACATTTTAGCATAAAATAATCAATATTTAGTAATATTTAAATAAAATCTAATTTTATTTAAATACAATTACTAACTTTTGACTTTGAATATAATAAACAATGTGAGGTTGTTCATAACCACCATCAACCACCATCTATTATATTCATAATTATAATTTTAATCCTTAAATCATATTTAAAGATAATAAAATAATAAATCTTGAGAATCTATTCCAAGACTTTATTATTATATTCATTTCCAAATTTTCATCCATATAATAATAATCATATTATTATTATTTTGGTTTGGAAATTTAAAATCCAATTTTAAATTCCAATATATTAATTTAGTAATTACCTTAATTACTAAAGTAATATCCAAAATGTAATTAACCAATCTTATTGATTAATATATTCCTTTAATTGACATCTAATCAAATTAGATATTGTCAATTAATTCTAACTCTTTAGAAATACATTTTTCACCTTTGTTCATAATAGGTGTGACCTTTTAGGTTCACCTTAATACTAGTAGTGGGTTTACAACACTTTGTAATTTGAGTTAATCACATTAACTCTTATTCATGAATTAACCCTTTAATTCAAGAACCCACATATCATGGGAACACCTAGCAAGTAGCATGAATCTAGTATTAAGTGAATAGCGAGTAAACCTATTCCGATTACAACTCCATACATGTAAAATCCTTTCGACATCTAATTTCCCGATTAAGTCTTGGGTATGATTTTGTCGAAACCCAAATTGACTTAATAACTATGATTCTATTTCAAGTTTATTAACCCTGTTATGAATCACTATTCATCTCTGCCTTGGCCAAGGACTTTGGATTAATAACTATGAAACACATAGGAAATTCACTTATCTTCATAAGTGTCGAATCCTTTATTGGCCACTAACAAACTTCCATACATATTAACATAATACCCAACTTATCCCTTTAAACGATAGTGCTAGCTACCAAAAGGATAAATCAAAGTAGAATGTAATATGCACAAAGTTACCATTGTGCCTCAAGTCTTAGGATTAGTCATGTACTATTGTAACATGAAAATTCTTATTCGACTGAATAAATTCTTCATTAAGAATTTTCATACGGTCATGTTCAGTGAACTTGTTCTCTAACAAGCACCCACATAAATGTACTTACGTCTTACGCTAATGTTGATGGAATGCAACATTCTTGTCCAACAAGCATACAAACTATGTGCAAGTCTTTTATGGATTATTCGATATCCCATCTCGAAACATCCATCGACTTGGAACTGTATTTAAGATCACGGCTTTCAAGGTATGTTCCATGATCACCATCTCTATGCGCAACCATACCTTATAACCATAAGTGATCTAGGGATTTTATCTTAAGTGCAATTATAAGATAAATGCTTTCTCTTAAGATAAAGAAATGCCTTATTCATAATATAATTCCAATAGACTGTATTTACAAGTAGAATACGTCCAATTAGATTGGAACGCCGGGTACCCTACTCTAACAATCTCCCACTTGCCCTAGTTCCAATCACTCATGTATCTAAGACCCATCTTCTCAAGATGTCCTTCGAACACTTTCTGTGATAAGGGTTTAGTTAAGGGGTCTGCTATATTTTCTGCTGAGTCGACTCGCTCCATCACGACATCGCCTCTACCAATGATTTCTCTAATCAAATGGTATCGCCTCATAATGTGTTTGGATTTTTGATGAGATCTTGGCTCCTTTGCTTGCGCAATAGCCCCATTGTTATCACAATAAATCATTATTGGATCAACAACGGATGGTACTACACCCAACCCTTGGATAAAGTTCCTTATCCAAACAGCTTCTTTTGCAGCATCAGATGCAGCAATATATTCAGCCTCTGTCGTAGAGTCAGCAATTGTTTCTTGTTTGGAACTTTTCCAACTAACTGCTGCTCCATTCAGAGTAAATAAGTATCCAGACATGGATTTATAGTCGTCTTTATCGGACTGAAAACCAGAATCAGTAAAGCCTTCTAGTTTCAGTTCTCCATTGCCGTATACCATAAAGATATCCTTAGTCCTTCGTAAGTACTTAAGAATCATCTTAACGGCTTTCCAGTGTTCTTCACCTGGATTAGACTGATATCTGCTCGTTACACTAAGTGCATGAGCCACATCAGGTCTTGTACATAACATTGCATACATAATGCTACCAATAGCTGATGCATAAGGTATATGACTCATCCGTTCTCTTTCTTCAGGTGTCTTTGGAGACATCGTCTTAGAAAGAGAAATCCCATGACTCATTGGAATATATCCTCGTTTGGATTCTTCCATGCTAAACCGTTGTAGCACCTTATTTATGTACGTCGACTGGGATAGTCCGATCATCCGTTTAAATCTATCCCTATAGATTTTTATCCCTAGGATAAAGGATGCTTCTCCCAAGTCTTTCATGGAAAACTGTTTTGACAACCATGTCCTAGTTGACTGCAACATCCCTACATCATTCCCAATGAGTAGGATGTCATCAACATATAGAACAACAAATGTAACTGCACTCCCACTAACCTTCTTATAAACACATGGTTCATCCGGATTCTTATGAAAATCAAACGTTTTGATCGTTTCATCAAACCGAATATTCCAACTCCTCGAAGCTTGTTTAAGTCCATAAATAGACCTTTGAAGTTTACAAACCATTTGTTCACTCCCATTGGATATGAAACCTTGCGGTTGTTTCATATAAATGTCTTCCTTAATATTTCCATTAAGAAAAGCAGTTTTCACATCCATTTGCCATATCTCGTAGTCATAATACGCAGCTATGGCTAGCAATATCCGAATAGATTTAAGCATTGCTACTGGTGAAAAAGTTTCCTCATAATCAACACCTTGTTTTTGAGTATAACCTTTAGCAACCAGTCTTGCTTTAAAAGTATTTACTTCTCCATCTACACCACGTTTTCGCTTGTAAACCCATTTACAACCTATGGGTACAATACCCTGTGGTGGATCAACCAAAGTCCATACTTTGTTTGAATACATGGAATCTATTTCGGATTGCATAGCTTCTTGCCATTTATCTGAGTCAATGTCCAACATTGCCTCATCATAGCTTATTGGATCATTATCCAAAAGGAGTCCCTCTTCATTGTCTTTTGACAATAGGTATAGCCTTTCAGGCGCCCTAGAAACCCTTTCGGATCTCCGAAGAGGTTGTGTTTCAGATGGTCCAGTCTCTACTGGTATGTTATTTGTGGTACTTTGTGGAATTTCTTGTGGTTCTTCATTAAGTTCTATGACTCCACTATTCTTTGAGAGAAACTCTTCCTCTAAGAATATAGCATTCCTCGAAACAAACACCTTTTGTTCAGAGGGATCATAGAAATAGTATCCAATAGATTCTTTTGGATACCCCACAAATTTACATAAGATGGATCTCATATCCAACTTACCTCCCACTAACTGCTTCACATAAGCAGTACAACCCCATACTTTCAAATATTTGTATGAGGGTGATTTACCACACCATATCTCATAAGGTGTGCTGGGTACAGCTTTACTCGGCACTCTATTCAAAATATGTGCAGCTGTTTCTAAGGCATAACCCCAGAATGAAAGAGGTAAACTAGTGGAACTCATCATTGATCGAACCATGTCTAACAGTGTTCGATTTCTCCTTTCTGAAACCCCATTGAGTTGTGGAGTTCCAGGAGGTGTCCACTGTGAGATAATCCCATTATCCCTTAAATAATCAAGAAACTCATTAGTCAAGTATTCACCTCCTCGATCCGATCGAAGGACTTTAATACTACGACCAATTTGTTTCTCCACTTCATTTCTGAATTCTTTGAACTTTTCAAATACTTCAGATTTGTACCTTAATAGGTATACATAACCATACCGTGAAAAATCATCAGTAAAGGTTATGAAATAGTGATAGTTCCCCATAGCACTAACATTTAGTGGTCCACAAACATCTGTATGGATCAAATCCAACAGACCTTTAGCTCGCTCCACTTGTCCAACAAATGGTGATTTTGTCATTTTACCTTTAAGACATGATTCACATGTAGGCAACCTATCCTCTCCCATAAGGTCGAGTTTTGGTCCCAATTTGTGAATCCTCTTTTCAGATATATGACCTAATCTAGCATGCCAAATTGTGAATGAACTATGATTATCTAATTTCCTTTTATTTTGTTGAATGGTTAGGATGGGACTTTCTGGTGTAATGGTATATAAACCATTTGTCAAGTTTCCTGAATATATAAAAGTTGTATCTTTGAAAATAGAACATCTTCCATTTTCAATGACAAACTTAAAACCTTCCTTATCCAATATTGGAATAGAAATAATGTTTCTTATAATATCAGGAACATACAAACAATTTGAAAGACAAACTTTTACACCATTATTTAAAGCTAGATAAACAGTCCCAATTGCTTTGGCAGCAACCCTTGCCCCATTGCCCATCCTTAGGATTGTTTCATCATTTTCTAGCTTTTTACTTCTTGCCATAATTTGCAAATTATTGCAAATGTGTGAGCCACAGCCGGTATCCAATACCCAAGAAGATTCGTTAACTGATAAGTTAACTTCAACAAAATAAATACCTGAACTTTTCAGGCTTGCAAGATATTTCTTGCAGTTCCTCTTCCAATGCCCAGTTTTACCACAATGATAACATTTATTGGGTTCAGTTAATTTGTTTTGTTCAAGGATACTTGCAATTGGATTTTTAGCCATTTTAGTAGAGTGATCTACAAAAACAACAAACGAAGCAGAAAATAATTAAACTATGGAATTTATATTCATTTAATATTAGGTCTTTAATATTAAATGTCTCCCACTATTTTAATTAAAACCCCTTTTTAATTATGAAAATCTAATTTTCATAGTGGGCTTGAAGTCCAATAAAAATATTCCATATCCCAATTTTATGAGTACGCATGGAACATTTATATCGGTAGTCAACTTTTGACAATTGTATCTCTATACAACCTTCAAGATGTTTTGCCTCACCTTTCCTTATATACCTCAATTTTATGACCGTATATATTACTCGGTGTCAAATCAAACCCATCAAAACTTTCATGATAATGGCCCACCAGAGTGTCCCACGACTCATGGTCAACACAAAGAGGAATCCATCTCACGAATATCAATATATTTAATAGAGTTCACAGCTTTCGACATAGAATCATCCCACGACTCGTGGCCAATGATAAAACATCGTAGCATCTCATGTCATCTACTTTTGATGGAAGACCGGGATTAATAAGTTCCAACTTATTTTTATCCATTATTGATTTGATATGGAATTAATCAAATTAATCCGTTTGGGTTCCTTGATCTCATCGATTACCATCTTTACGTTTATTTACCGATTTCAGTCACCTAATGAAACGAAAGCGTAAATAAACCTAACATACATCTAATGCATGGTGGGATGATCATGTCCTTGCCTATTCGATCCATTCGAGCCAAAATGGATCTATGCCTATGTACGTGATAAAACAAATAATAGAACTACTTCTATTACATTTATTCTATCTACCCGTACAAGCACAGGCCTTCGAGATTACAACTTGTAAAATTACCCACACATGCGTGGGCCTTTGTCATCGAACGGTCTCCACCTTGATCTAATCTCTAACGATACAAAATTTAAAATTTTACAAATTTCATCTCAAGAGACTCGCAGGTCTCGATAAATTACATTTCTTCAATCATATTGAAAACATAATTAAACATCCATTCATTCATTCAATCATATTGAAAATGAAAACATCCATTCAAACATAATGAATATGAGGCTCATGATCATCCCTAAAACATTCATCTAATGAAATGAACATAAAATATCAATTTATGAGTCACACGACTCGTGTGAGGGTCACACGACCCGTGTGATCTTATCACACGACTCGTGTGAAAAATACGAATTGAAAATCAAAATTTTTCCCAGACTCACACGACTCGTGTGGCTCGTCACACGACTCGTGTGAGCTCACACGACTCGTGTGACAAGGTCACACGACTCGTGTGAAAATCACGAAGCTAAAATCAAAATTTTTCTTCATGCCACACGACTCGTGTGACAAGGTCACACGACTCGTGTGGCTTAAAAACGATTTTTAATTTTATAATTAATATTTTTATCATATAAAAAATTAATTATATTGCTTATCTCATAAGTCTTAACAAATCAAAATCTGTTTTAAAGACGATAACCGTGGCTCTGATACCACTGTTGGGTTCGATAGTACCGTACGGGCTGTACGCAGCGGAATTTAAAATTTTTAAAGTAAGTATTTATCGTATAAATACAACACCCGTACATACTAATTGCGAATTAACTGATCGTCATCTTTAAAACATGCATCATATACAAATTTTGATTTGTTACTATAAAGTAAATACTAGTAAAAATATTTACCGAATGTCTTGAACTCCTTCACTATTGATGATGGATGAGGGAATCGGTTCCCGGTTGTAACTTCAACGACTTGAGGTTACTCGCTAGAGGAATCCAAGTGTCTTCCCTCTAAACGTATCCACCCTATGAAGCCCGGTTCCGACGACTTTCCTTCGCTAGTAGAAAAGACTCGGTTTTCTTGTATAGGAATATTTATGAATTTTATTTGGGAATTTTAAGAACTCTTTCTTGAAGTTTTATGAAGAACACTTTCTTCTCTTTCTAACACTTAGAAATTTAGGATCAAAAACTTCACTTAAATGCAAAACCATTTTGCATATATTTATACTAAACATTTTAGCATAAAATAATCAACATTTAGTAATATTAAATAAAATCAAATTTTATTTAAATAGTATTTACTAACTTTTGACTTTGAAAATAATAAGATATGTTAAGTAGTTCAAACAACCATCAACAACCATTTTATTATAATCATATTTATTATTTTAATCCTTAAATCATATTTAAAGATATAAATAATAATTGGATAATAAATCTTGAGAATCTTTCTCAAGACTTTATTATTATATCATTTTCCCAATATTATAATAATCATATTATTATTATTTTGGATTTTTGAAATTTAAAATCCTATTTTAAAATTCAACTTTATTAATTTAGTAATTACCTTAATTACTAAAGTAATATCCAAAATGTAATTAATCAATCTTATTGATTAATATATTCCTTTAATTGATATCTAATCAAATTAGATATTTATCAATTAATTCTAACCATTAGAAATACAATCTTTACCTTTGTTCATAATTAGTGTGACCTTTTAGGTTCACCTTAATACTAGTAGTGGGTTTACAACACTTTGTAATTTGAGTTAAATCTTATTAACTCTTATTCATGAATTAACCCTTTAATTTATGAACCCACATATCATGGTAACACCTAGCAAGTAGCATGAATCTAGTATTAAGTGAATAGCGAGTAAACCTATTCCGATTACAACTCCATACATGTAAAATCCTTTCGACATCTAATTTCCCGATTAAGTCTTGGGTATGATTTTGTCGAAACCCAAATTGACTTAATAACTATGATTCTATTTCATGTTTATTAACCCGGTTATGAATCACTATTCATCTCTGCCTTGGCCAAGGACTTTGGATTAATAACTATGAAACACATAGGAAATTCACTTATCTTCATAAGTGTCGAATCCTTTATTGGCCACTAACAAACTTCCATACATATTAACATAATACCCAACTTATCCCTTTAAACGATAGTGCTAGCTACCAAAAGGATAAATCAAAGTAGAATGTAATATGCACAAAGTTACCATTGTGCCTCAAGTCTTAGGATTAGTCATGTACTATTGTAACATGAAAATTCTTATTCGACTGAATAAATTCTTCATTAAGAATTTTCATACGGTCATGTTCAGTGAACTTGTTCTCTAACAAGCACCCACATAAATGTACTTACGTCTTACGCTAATGTTGATGGAATGCAACATTCTTGTCCAACAAGCATACAAACTATGTGCAAGTCTTTTATGGATTATTCGATATCCCATCTCGAAACATCCATCGACTTGGAACTGTATTTAAGATCACGGCTTTCAAGGTATGTTCCATGATCACCATCTCTATGCGCAACCATACCTTATAACCATAAGTGATCTAGGGACTTTATCTTAAGTGCATTTATAGTATAAACGCGTACTCTTAAAATAAAGTATTGCCTTATTTATAATATAATTCCAATAGATCGTATTTACAAGTAGAATACGTCCAATCCGATTGGAACGCCGGGTACCCTACTCTAACAGGTGAGTGTCTGCATGTCGGCAGCAATCGCGGAGGTGCAGCGGCAGGGTCACGTTGGTGCGATCGAGTTTTTAAGAGAGGGAAGAGAGAAGAGTGACTGAGGGTTTACGTGAAGAAGAAATGAGGGAGAGTGAGGGAACTCATATATATATACCTAGGGTTCATATCTTGCCAATCAAGCCAAAGGAAAGACGGGTCAGGCGCGGGTGCGGGTAAGGGCGCGCGGACTGATGCCGGCCGAAGCGCGGGTTTGGGCGCGGGCCGAAGGCCATGAAGTTAGGCTCGATTTTCGGTTCACTAGGCTCGGTTCACTTATTCCAAAAATTAAATGACGTTCGGCAAAATAAAATATAACAATCGGCATCATGGAAAATATATAATTCACACACACACACACACACACATACATATATATATATATATATATATATATATATATATGATATCACATAATTAAGGCATTTAAGATAATAAAATAAAATTCCATTTATTAAAATAAAATAGGAAAATCCATTATTCGAACGGGGCACTACAACATTAGTTATGATTTTTTCTATTTTACCTTGAAATTTTCCAATATAACCGAAATAATTAATATTGTGTTTGATGTTCCAAACGAATAAAAATATGATTTTAGATAAAAAATAAATAAATTACTTTAAAATTTATTTTAATGGTTAATTAAATGAGATTGATAATATGTTTTTATAAGAAAAAAATATAATGTCTAAGGAAAGGAACTCATACTCACAAACGGGGAGAGAGACAATTAGTAAGTGGGATATTAACTAAAATGAGAATTCATAATAAAAATCTTTGTATACTATTAAATATTATCTACAACGAAAAATTATGTCACTCACAAAGCAAAAAAATATTTAATAAAAATTTGTAATGCATATATATTCACAATAACTGATTATGACTAAAATAAGTAATTATTTGTAACAAATAATTATGATATTGTTTGAATGTCAAATAATACCTAGAAATTAACAATATTTATTTCATGGTAATAGATGTAGTTGAAGCATTTATTTAGCAAAGAGAAATTAGAGTGCAAATTCCAATACAATTATTTATATGTAACAAATATTTTTCTTGTTGTGTTAATGATATATCATGAATAAATTTTGACAAAATTTAATACAATCTATTAAATGAAGTTTTGGAGGGAAAACAATTTTTTTTTTCAACTGCTCTGCTTTTTTATATATATAGATACAAATGGTGCATATAATGCATGTTATACATAGATGTACTTTTGTTTTTTTTTCAAGCGAAAGGGAGCTCATATTGAACTACAAAGTTCGAATACAACACCAATAAAATATGACATGACCCCGGGTGAAATGAGAGAACCATACATGATGGCCTAGAACCCCTGAAACCAACAACTGAATAAACCAAAGGCAACTCAATGAGTCGAGACCTTCAGAAACAACACCTAACCACTAAAATCTATAACAACAACTGAACACAAAATAGCAACACTTAACTAACATAACACAACTCATATAACCAGAAGGCACCACTTTGAACAGCAACTAACAACAGGTAATAGTCCCACCAGAACAAATTGAAGTGAACGCCATCCAATCTTGGACAACATTATTAACAATGATGTGTTCTGGCATCCGAATTTTCTAAAAAACCCAAAGACACCATAGAAGATATGTAGATAGTTGTATACGGCCTTCATTGACGGCTTTGTGCTTTATTGAACAAACATATTGCCACCTACTAAGAAAGCTCATGTCAGCCCTCTGGTTAACCTGCTATTAAACTAGAGAAATCTCCCGAGTTCCCTTTGCTCTTCTACAGTCCCAGAATAAATGTTCTATTGTTTCTTCTTTCTCCCCACAACAAGCACATATAGAGTCCAACTCAATACCTTTCTTCCTCAAGTTTACACTTACAGGCAAAATCCCTTAGCAACACTTCCAGATAAAATGCTTTATCTTTCCCTTCACCTCCAATCTCTACAATCTTTGCCTAGTTTTTTGAAACAGCTCACCTGTTGAACTTCCTTCAGGGATATGCAACAATCTTAATTTCTTTGAAACAAGATGGGAGTAGGCAGTAGCAACAGAGAACCTGCCTTTGCCCTCTAGCTTCCACAGCCATTGATCCTCTTCATTAGGCTTCAAAGTCTTGATTTTTAGGATTGCTTCAACTATTTCACCTTCAAATAGTTCTATTAACTATTCCACATTCCACTCTTTTCTCCATTCATCAAGAGGTCTGACACCAAAACCACATTTGTTTGGATAGCAGTTTTAAAACCAAACTTTTTATCCTGCATGTTCCTTACCCAGTTGTACTCCAGAATTTTTGTAAGTCTGCCACTTCTAACTTGTATCTATATGCCTTGCTTAAATACTGGTTTGACCTCCATCCAATAGTTCCAAAGCCAAGATCCCTCTTGCTTTTTCCCAGATAAAGAAAGTGGAGTTAGGGAAGTACTTGTTCTTGAGAGTTCTATTAACCAGGCTATTAGGCATTGAAATCAGCCTCTATAATTGTTTCATAATCAAAGCATCATTAAAGAGTTGAATGTCTTGGAACCCTAGGCCTCTCTGCTCTTTCAGAGTAGATAAATATTTTCAAGCTTTATAATGTATTCCCCTCCCTTAATCTTTCTTTTTTGAGCACCAGAAATGAGTACTAATGGGTCTACTTCTGGATCTGAAGAGAACCGATGGTTTTGAGCTCAGATCTGCTTGGATCACCTTCGAACCATTGCTAAACCACCGTAAACACCTGCAAGAACTCAATGCCGGAAGTGTTTCTGGCGTAGAGCCTCCGACGCTCAAGTCAGTATGTGAAAGAGATGAAGAAAGGCTGCTCTGAGAGAGCAGCAACAGCTATAGAGGAGAGTGTGAATGAATGGAAGTTAGAGTTTAGGGTTAACTCCCCTCCTTTATATAAGAGGAAACACTTAATTGAAGTACCCAAAATGCCCTGGTTGACTTATGCGAAATGTCCGGAATACCCCGGTCGGTTCGTCTCCACTTACTGCTGAGTCACCACAAGATTCCCCCTTATCCATTAGAAGATACGGGACTCTAGATATGCTGCAAGTACGCTGAATCGTCGGCACCCTCTACTTTTCTAGAGGTAAGTAGTCGACATCGAGCACTGTGAGGTCAACTTATGATCATGTGAGCATTCGGAGGCCGCATTTGTTATTCTTGATAGAGGTCGACTTTGTGGATCGACTTTCTGAAGTCGACCTCAATGTCTGTCGACTTTGGTAAGGTCGGTCTTCGTCTTTAAGTGACTCGTGAAAGCTATTAAGTACCCGGAAGTCGACTTGCAGGTGTCGACTTAGCAATATTGTTATGGGTCGGTTCGATTCGCTCTCCTAGTCGAGTAATTGGCACTTGGACCGGTATATCATAATATGGCTATATCATCTAGTTCCTCCCCCCCCCCCCCCCAAAAAAAAAAAAACATTACTCTAATCGGTCTAGAGCTTAAGAGTAAATTTGGCTGTCGAGTACCACATTTATTTGTCTCGCACTGCGGTATCACTCTTTGCGCTCCTCGTGTCGGTGACTCTTCTCGTCCTCTCATGAAGCTGTGTAGTAACATTTCATGATTATCTTTTGGGTAAGTCTTACATCCTGACGCCTTTTCAAATTTTGAATTTTGAATCTGGACATACCGCGTCGCTTCAACTCTGCCGCTTCGAATTTTGTGCCCTGTCTGAGCCGTCAGATCTATCTTTGATCCAAAGGTCAGGGTTCACCTTTCTTCTGTATAAATATCCTTCCCTTTAGCCCCAAATCACTTTCCACCCCTTTTCAAATTCTCACTCTCTGCACTCTCGTGCTTTCCCGACGATTAAGGCGTTTTCGAGTTTCATCGGCGTTCAGTTTTTTGGCGACTACCAGATTCTTCAAGTCATCATGTGTAAGTTCTCTTCACTTCCCTTCTCTTTTGGTTTTCTCTGAATTTTCCTTTTTTCTGGGTTTTTCAATTTCAAAGTTTGTAGATGTTCTTCGTGTTCTTCGGACTTTTCATATGGGTTTTGCGTTAGATCTTCTTTGCTTGAATTTCCCTTTGGATTTCTTGTTTGTCTTTATCGTATATTGATTTTTGGCAAGGAGTCGATTTGCATTGCTCCCTTGAGTCGATCCAGGCTTAATCCTTCCCGACATTCATCGTATTGCCTCGTCTTCAAGACTAAGACGAGTCAATTACTCGTAGTTTTATTTACGTATCTGAGTCGCTTTTGCATGGCTATTCTTTCATACCTCCTCCTCAACTTGCCTTTTGTCGATTTCCACAAGTCGATTCACCCATTTCGTCGGTTGTGCTAGTTCTTGCTTCATACTGAATCCGCACTTACTGATCTCGACTCTCTTTTCTTTTCGTTCCATTAGATTCCGACACTGATACCAATAAGCGTTTGATCGATAAAGGTCCTCAATCTTCCGACTCGATACAAGTAGTCCGCTTTAAGCAAGCCGATCAACCACAGGATTCTCCAAACTCAGATGTGTCCTCCTTCGGCATCGACCGAGACGTGTATGATCAAGCGTGGATGTTGGGCATTTTAATAGAGGACCCCGAGTCTTTACGAGCCAGAGAATCTTCTCCTTTCGACCTTATCCCTCGAGGTATTCCCCTTAGGGTTTTTGATGTTCCTGTGTACAGAACAAGTCCTTCTTCCTTACCCATTATTGCTCCTCTCCTCGGGGCTCACAATGTTGTATCTGTAGCATGTCCATTAGCTAGTTGGTTGTTTTAAATCCTTTTTGCTATGCCTTTGCAGCCAAGGTCAAGGGCTTTTAAGTGTACAGTGGGCTTCCTTCCGACTGGGAGTTGGTCGTTCCCAGTCCCAATGACGACTTCGCTAATCCTCTTCCTGGCCACTACACCTTTTTCATTGACACAAGTGATGTTCGGTCTTCCCTTCTCGATCCAGTCTGACTTTTGGCGATTAGCGACTTGTATAATGTTCCAATAAATCAATTCTCTTCTAATGTAATCCGCATCATGATTGCCTTCATCGTTGTTTTCAGAATAAAGCTCCGATATTTTTCTCCCGAGTTTCTCTTTTACTGTTACGGTTATAGATTCATAAATGACGCCCATTGCTTGGGTCGTCGTGCTGGTGTCACTTTTCTCGACGACCTCTCTTCGAATGTAAATACGTGAAAATCGAAGTTTTTTTTTATTTGACCTGCTCTCGGTAAATATCCATATCCCAACTATAACGCCCCACTTTGATTTTAAGGAAATTCCAGACTTTCAGAAAAATCAGAATAATTTTTTTTCAAAATTTATTTCAAACATTTGTGGCGTTACTCATATTTTTCAAACGACATAACACCAATTCATAACTTAAATCATCCAACTCCCAACCGGGATCCAAAAATCCATAAATCACCATTTCACCCAAAACGGGTTCCCAAAATAAAACTCAGGTTTTAAGACATGACAATGTCAATGGGGCATCTCCCCAATAGTATCTCAATACTTCATAAATTCTCAAATTCGAAAATGCATAAATCGTAAATAGTCATAAAGATAGAGAAAGCAAAATCATTTAATAACCGGTCTCATAGACCGACTACCACTCGCTCTACTCCGCCGTCGTACCGCCTTGCTTAACCTGAAACATTAATTTCAGGTGGGGATGAGCACAGTTGGAAATCGTAGTTCTCACCACTATGCAATAAACATTTACATATCAAATAGTAACAGAGATAGTATGATGACAGCATGTATATGAATCAATTTAAGTATCCCAGGTTTCATCGTAAATTCACAGTGTTCAGACTCATGTGCACATCTATGCTAATAGACTACTGCCAGTAGACGTATCGAATGCCCCATGGGCTTTACGTCTATGCCCTCCGGTCTTACACATCAAATGCCCCATGGGCTTCTATCGATGCCCAGTCAGTAGGAGTAACCCCTCGGGTTTATTTTCATACATACGGGACAACCGTTCGACGGCTGGTACAGCTCACATCGAAGGCTACATGATTTGTAAGCATACATTAATCATATACAAGTAAGGTAAACAATTTATTGCATAGACGATTTTAGAATAACAACCCACCTGGTCGCGAATCGGAGATAACACGAAAGCACGAATAGACTGCGAGCTCGGCTCGTCAAACACCTACATTAAGTCCAAATGCTATAATCAACATCTATTTTGACTTAAACGGAAATCACAATCTTACTTAGTCGAACTTGATGCGACTAAGTTGCTCGTGAAGTCCTGTGGACATTGGAACACTTGCGTAATATCCCATTCAGTAATTAATTAAAGTAATTATTCTAAGTATGAACTAATTACTTTTATTAATGCTCGTTCCTAGTTCCGAGCCAGTTATTCAGTTATTCAGTTAAAAATTCGACTTTAAGTCGAAAGTATTCTTGGTTCAATATTATTCAGTAATCAAGTCAGTTCAGTAATTAATTAATTCCGGTCTATTTATTTTTATAAATGGATTTATAAGACGGGATTAATTAATATAAGATGACATATAATCGAAATTGAGTATATTTTGATTAATCGTTTAAGATAAGTAGTGAACTGAAACCAAGTATGTTCAGTCATGAGTTGAGTTTAATTAAAAAATAGACGAGCCTTAGTACTAAATACTTAGAATTTTTCTAAGTGTTCAAGTCGCCAAGATAAGATTATAGTATCGAGCCTTAGTACAATTTGAGACAGGTTAAGTCTCGAAGTGCGGTTAAGTATCCATGAACATTTAAGTGATAAATGTTTAAAGAAGTGAGAAAATTTATTTAGACATGATAGTCTATTTAAATTATTTTAAGAGAAACCGAAATTTTTTAGAATTTTCGGTTTTACGGTAAACGTTCGTTTTAAGTCCGAATTGAGTTCCGTAAATTGTATTATTCTCGGTTTATTAGCATGATCCAAGACCATATATGAGCATTACTTTTCAGTAAAAGAGTTTTAAAAATCAGCCATTTTGAAAGAAAATGCATAAGTAATAAAAAGGATGAATTTTATTATTTTTATTATTTTGTTCCAAAGATTTTTATATGATGAATGGTGACATTTTTTCAATAATATATGGAATCAATTAAATCACATTAAGCACGAAATTTTGGTCATCAATTGGTGAGAATGAGATGAAAAAATCATAACAAAGTTTTGCTGAGTCTTTAAGTTAGCATTTTTTTTCAACAATTGGTGAGAATTTCATTAAACTTGGTGGAATAAGTTTTATCTAACAAAAATCTCATTCATGGCTAAACTAGAGGCCATTTTTTATGATTAATTATGTTTGGATAAGAATACAAGTTAATCATAAAATAGTTTATGATTAATTTATAAGTTTAAATTGTTTATTTTGTTCATTTTTTCACTCCATTCTGATGTCTTGCCAAATTGTGCCTATAAATAGAGGCCTAAAAATCTGAGTTCTCACACCAAAGAAAAGTACCAAAAGATATATATGAGTGTAAGAGTGATAAGTAAAAGAAATTGTGAAGAAGTGAAGAATTTAGAAGTGAAGAATCAAGTTACGATTCTAGCAAGAAGGAGGTAATTTACTTATCATAAAGTTTTATGCTTAAGTTCATGTTTTGATAATGAGTTTACATGTTTATAAGTAAGTATATCATGATTTAGAAGTTAAATTTATAATTGATTCTATGAATACAAAGAGGTTAAAGTTGTTCAAGATCAATTATATGATATATATGTGCTTGATTTGATGAGATGTTGATAAAGATATGAATAAGCTGGAAAAGTGTGATTTAAATGAATGATTCTTATGTAAAAGAGGAGTGCATGAGAACAAGAATTAATTGAATTGGCAAAGTATAGCTTGAGTTATGAATTTTTTAAGTTGATCATGCAAGCTGAATTTTATGTACTTGTTTCCAGCAGCAACTTTAAACTTGAATAAGTCGAGATATATGCATGATAAAATTATGAAATTTTTATGACATGTCTAATCATGAGTTAAGATTATGACTGTTAAATTTCATGATTTGAAGATGAGAAATGAATGAGTTATGATAATTAGAAGGCATATATGTAAAGATGAGTATATATGCAAGAATATTCATGATATGATCAAGTTATTAAAGTGAGATTATTATGATCAATTCTCATATAAGTGATGAGCAATTTGGCAAAGTTTTAGTTTGATATGTTGAGTATATAATCTTATAAAGATTGTATTAAGTATGACATATTAATATCATGATTAAATGTTATGATTAAAAGTTAAAGTAGGACTTGAGTTTATTTTCACTTCCAAGTTAATTAAGTGAAAATTTAATATAAGCTAATATTTAAAATTTGGGAGATATGATGTATGATGAATTAAGTATTTTATTGTGTAAAAGATCAAGATGAGTTTCTAAATCATGTTGATGTTGTTGGAAAAAGTTAAGCATGTTTTGAGTTTAAGTACTCAATCAAGTTTAATGTGAAATTTAGTTATTTTCACATTCGAGTTATTTAAGTGACATGCGAGTATAAACCAATATCTATGATTTTGAAGATATGATTTATATAAGGTTAAGTAATTAACCTTGAGTAAAAGTTTAAGAAAAAGTTAAGATGTTTGATGACTTAATATTTATTTGAGACATATTAAGCTTATTGAATATCTTTAAGATTAGGATAAGTAAGAGTTAAATCTTATTGAGTATACGAGCATAGTACTTAGTATATTTGTTTATATTTTTATGTAGCTTGCAGATATAGCTACCCAAGAGCAACACTTATATTTTTCGAAAGTTTTCAAAAGAAGAAAGATGGGGACCCAGACTGGGTATTACATTGAGTATAATATTGATATCATGTTCAAGGTATGTATACAGTTTAAGTTTATACGCTTGGGATGAGGAGGCATTCAGTTGTCTCAGAGTATATCCTAAGTTCTGATGGAGGCCGTTTGAGTTGCCTTGAGAAATATCCATTAGATTGTGCACAAGTATCCGATCAAATATCGGCCAGATTCAGTTTAAGTTACTGGAACAGATTTCCAGTCCATATATATACCAAAGATCATGATATTGTATTATTATTGCTGTTTATTTTAGTATGGGTGATTTCGGGGTACAAGAGGATCAGTACTCACCCCCTTTGTGTTTTTCAGGTAACAGGGTCGGGCCGGATGTGTGAGCTCGAGATGTGGTGGTGGTGGTCGTGCACTTATTTCAGGTGGACATTTATTAAGTATTTGATATGTCTGTATAATAAACCACGTTTTTAAGTATTTCGGCTATGCACTTTAAGTATTGAACTTGCATTTTTAATAAATTTCAGATTTCAAGTTTATACCATTTCGAGAAGTATGAATATGGTACAGTTAAATGCAAGTTTAAAGGAAATCTATTTTTTTTTTTATGTCTAGAGAAGTATTAGACAGAAAGTTTAAAGATAAACGGATTTTCAAGAAGATGAGTTTGAGTAGCATCTTGAGTTAGTCGCAGAATATTTCAAAAGAGTTATAACTATTTTCGAAGTAAAAGTTGCAAAAAATTTACTCTAATGAGCGGGGTGTTACAGGTGGTATCAGAGCTAGAGTAAGTGCTCTGTATACTAAAAGTTTAAGTTTCAGAATCAGTTTCAGGAAAACCGACCACACCACACTCACACCTCGCCGACTACCAGCTAAGTGTTGTTAAAAGTTTTTATAAAAGTTTTTAAATATATTCAAATTTACTAAGTCTATGCTCAATAAGAATTTAGATATTCGAACTTTAGAAATCAGTCTATATGTTCAGATTAGTATTAAAGTTTGAAATCTAGTTTATCAAGTTAAATAGATCAAGAAAGAGAATCGAACATTCTAAGTTAAGCCATCAGATTAAGATTTGAGTTAAGATCTGACTATAAAGGTTGATTATGTATTTGAGCTAAGTATTAGAAGTAACGGTATTTCAGTATATAATAGCCAAAAAGTACGGGTAAATCATGGGGGTTTGAAATAAGAACAAAAAGCCGTATAAGATCCTGTAGGCTTGAAACTGAACCGTAGAAATAAAGTTTCAGAAAATAGTCAATCTTTATAAGACAGAAGTTTTGATATCTTATCAGTTAGATATTATAAGCTAAAAATTGGCAAAGTTCGAGATTAAGTTATAAGTTATTTTGTATTAGTACTTGTACAACTATACAAAGTACTTTTCAGAAATCAATGAGTATAAGTTTAAGGTATCGACATATAATAGTCATGTAGCCGGGAAAATTATGGAAACCTGAAATAAGGGTTATTAGTCCGAGTTTACCTGAAGACATGAAAATCGAACCTTAAAAGATATCAGTTAATAAGTATTACATTCCAGATACCGAGATAATTATTTAAACTTCTCGGAAGAATTTTTGAAGTTAAGCAAGAGTAATCTGGACATGTGAAAGTTAAAGATAGTCTGTTTAATAAGTAAAGACTAATATGTTTTTTTTTTTTTATCCCTTTGGAAAAAGTATAATGATGAGTTAAAAGCCATAAGTAAGAAATGGCGAGAAGAAGCAAGAAAAGATAAATTAACCGGCTCTAGCACAAGCTAGGTGTTTTCGGAAAATTAACAATTTTCTTAAAGTTTAGTATAGCTATTTATTAATGGTTATACTGTTCAAGTCAGATATTTAGTGGTTTTAGAATGCCGCGAGGCAAAGTTTCAAGACCACAACGGAGTAAAGTTTAAGAAGCATAGAATCTTGACTGAATAAAGAAGTTATCTCAGTCTATAAACAAGTAGTATTGATGTGTGAATCAAGTATATACGAGAAGAGAATATTTTGCACAATCATCCTACTTGATAGATGGAAATTCTAATATCATTGAAAGAATACAAAGATTCGAGAACAATGTTGATAAATTCCTTATTTCTAAGAAGCTAGTACAGAAATATCAGAAAAAGGAGATACAGATAAGCATAAAGGAATTCTCAACTAGTAAAAAGTTATATTGCATAAAGGGAGGGTGCGTCTCAAGAGCACAAGACTTCATAACTCTGCCACCAATCATGGCTGTAGTTTCACAAAGATAGATCTAAAGGATCAAATGCTCGCTTGCGTTTGAATCCTGGAGTTTCCACAGAATCTTGAACAGTCGAGATGTTGTTTTGACGTTTCTTGATAATTTCAGAGGAAGTGTCAGCAGACTTGAATATTTCTCTTTGGAAAGGAGATATAAAAGTTTGATACACTCCTTCAGCTAGAAATCCAAGCAAGTGGTGGAAAAAGTTATTGAAATTCAACAAACCAATAGGTTTGGTATGAAATTTCACTTCTGCCCAAGTAGCAAGGGTAAAAGCAGTCATTAAAGTTCCATATCCACCAGGAAGAACGATGATAGCATCACAACCAGATATCATAGACATAAAACATTCATAAAGAAATAGATACTAATTCCTCCACAAAGTATGTTGATTTTATGTTTTCCCAACTCTTTCACCAGTTGGCTTACAACATAGATGTTGTGAGGAACGTTTACAAATTTAGAACCACCAAGAATGCACACAGTTCTGAGGGGCTGAAGAAGTTTGGAACCTTGAGAAGACTCGGCAGTAGCCATTTATTATGAGAGATATTTGGCTATGAAGATAGATTCGCCTTTTACAGAAGAAAAGTCCCGAAAAGAAAGCAGTTGAGTCTTAAATGACTCTTATCTGTAAGAAGCGATAAGATCTATATACAGTACATCGGTACTGTCAAGAACAATGTTGACAAACATGATCATTGGAAATAATATTTTCCAGACTATAGAGTTTTTCTTCATGTTTGAGCACAAGCCATAAAGACATCAGTTCTCGATGCACATATCCACTAGAATGTGTATCACGAATCTGTTGAATAGTTTGATCCAGAGATTCCTTACTCAAGCCATTCTTGATGAAAGTTATTTTATCTTCTCGATTAATTGAGACAAAGCCTAAAGAAGTACAGCGAGTGTCACAGTTCCAGCGAGCACATTTATAGCAGCCGCTTATTCTTTTTGCTCTACGTTTCTTGGCAAAAGTGCTTTTACCCATACCTGATAGATACTTGTATGCATTGGGATATTTGCCAGACACACGAACTTTTGCTTCAATCAGCCATCTTATATCATTTGGGATATTATTGAGCATGAGTATTCTCAATCTTTTTACTCGAGCTCGATAAATTCTCTTTATGATATTAAGAGGGAGAAAAGAATAGAATTTTCGGATTTTTAGCAGTGCTAAATCCATTGGTGAGATCGGACCATTGCTGAAGAAGATGGAAGGATTTCCAAGTTGGTTTATAGAAGAAAGATAAGTATGAGATAAGTTTTCGGGTACGATTAAATTATACCGAATGTCAGAATGCACAATCAGTAAGCATTTAATGCTGTAGAGATCAGATGGGAGATGTCTGCAATAATTGAGAGGTTGATGAGCCTAATTAAGACAATTACATTATTAGAGGTAAAATAAGTTTACCTTAATTGTGGTATGATCAGTCAAATGGTTAAGTTATTCCGCGACAGTGCAGAAATTCCAACGAAATTCTCGAATAAGTCGGAGAAGTTGAATTAAGAAAATATCAATAGTGATATTGAGTAAAAAGGTTTCTCAGAAGAGAAGCAAGTATAGAATGGAGATGTGACTGGTTAATAATTACAAGTGACATCGACATTAAGGTACAATTCATACAGATGTTCTGCACCCGAAGGGCCCGGGTAGTGGGTAAATCGTATGCAATGTTTTGTATAGGCAGTCAGATAAGTATTTTATATCAACTCTTCTCTAAAGTTGTCCAGTGTGCATAAAGTTTTAAGTAACAATGTTACTTAAGTATGTGTGCGATTCAGAGTATGTGCTTTTGCACAATGAGTTTCAGTAAGATTTCCCGGCGTTTCAGTATGTGTGCGATTCAAAGTAATTATTCTAAGTTTGAACTAAATGTTAGTGTAGGATACCCGGCGTTCCAATCTAGTTGGACGTATTCTACTTGTAAATACAAATCTATTGGAATTATATTATTAATAAGGCATTTCTTTATCTTAAGAGAAAGCATTTATCTTATAATTGCACTTAAGATAAAATCCCTAGATCACTTATGGTTATAAGGTATGGTTGCGCATAGAGATGGTGATCATGGAACATACCTTGAAAGCCGTGATCTTAAATACAGTTCCAAGTCGATGGATGTTTCGAGATGGGATATCGAATAATCCATAAAAGACTTGCACATAGTTTGTATGCTTGTTGGACAAGAATGTTGCATTCCATCAACATTAGCGTAAGACGTAAGTACATTTATGTGGGTGCTTGTTAGAGAACAAGTTCACTGAACATGACCGTATGAAAATTCTTAATGAAGAATTTATTCAGTCGAATAAGAATTTTCATGTTACAATAGTACATGACTAATCCTAAGACTTGAGGCACAATGGTAACTTTGTGCATATTACATTCTACTTTGATTTATCCTTTTGGTAGCTAGCACTATCGTATAAAGGGATATTTTGGGTGTTATGTTAATATGTATGGAAGTTTGTTAGTGGCCAATAAAGGATTCGACACTTATGATGATAAGTGAATTTCCTATGTATTTCATAGTTATTAATCCAAAGTCCTTGGCCAAGGCAGAGATGAATAGTGATTCATAACAAGGGTTAATAAACTTGAAATAGAATCATAGTTATTAAGTCAATTTGGGTTTCGACAAAATCATACCCAAGACTTAATCGGGAAATTAGATGTCGAAAGGATTTTACATGTATGGACTTGTAATTGAAATAGGTTTACTCGCTATTCACTTAATACTAGATTCATGCTGCTTGCTAGGTGTTACCATGATATGTGGGTTCTAGAATTAAAGAGTTAATTCAAGAATAAGAGTTAATATGATTTAACTCAAATCTCAAGCCGTTGAAGTTACAACCGGGAACCGATTCCCACAATCCACATCTTTGTTGAAGGAGTTCAAGACACTCGGTAAATATTTCATACTAGTATTTATTTTATTATAACAAATCAAAATTTGTATATGATGCATGTTTTAAAGATGACGATCAGTTAATTCGCAATTAGTATGTACGGGTGTTGTATTTATACGATAAATACTTACTTTAAAAATTTTAAATTCCGCTGCGTAAAGCCCGTACGGTACTAGCGAACGCAACAGTGGTATCAGAGCCACGGTTATCGTCTTTAAAACAGTTTTTGATTTGTTAAGGCTTATGAGATAAGCAAGATAATTAATTGTTTATCAGATGAACATATTAATTATAAAATTAAAAATCGTTTTTAATACCACACGAGTCGTGTGACATAGTCACACGAGTCGTGTGGCCCTGTAGCATGAAGAAAAAAGTTGATTTTAGCTTCGTGATTTTCACACGAGTCGTGTGACCTTGTCACACGAGTCGTGTGAGTCTGGGAAGAATTTTGATTTTCCATTCGTATTTTTCACACGAGTCGTGTGATGAGATCACACGGGTCGTGTGCCCTCACACGAGTCGTGTGACTTGCTCACACGAGTCGTGTGACTCATAAAATTGATATTTTATGTTTATTAGATGAATGATTTAGGGATGATCATGAGCCTCATATTCATTATGTTTGAATGGATGTTTTCATTTTCAATGTGATTGAATGAATGAATGGATGATTAATTATTTTTTTTCAATTTGGTTGAAGAAATGTAATTTATCGAGACCTGCGAGTCTCTTGAGATGCTATTTGTAAAATTTTAAATTTTGTATCGTTAGAGATTAGATCAAGGTGGAGACCGTTCGATGACAAAGGCCCACGCCTGTGTGGGTAATTTTACAAGTTGTAATCTTGAAGGCTTGTGCTTGTACGGGTAGATAGAATAAATGTAATAGAAGTAGTTCTATTATTTGTTTTATCACGTACATAGGCATAGATCCATTTTGGCTCGAATGGATCGTATAGGCAAGGACATGATCATCCCACCATGCATTAGATGTATGTTAGGTTTATTTACGCTTTCGATTCATTAAATGACTTAATCGATAAATAAACGTAAAGATGGTAATCGATGAGATCAAGGAACCTAAACGGATTAATTTGATTAAATCCATATCAAATCAATAATGGATAAAAATAAGTTGGAACTTATTAATCCAGGCCTTCCATCAAAAGTAGACGACATGAGATGCTACGATGTTTTATCATTGGCCACGAGTCGTGGGATAATTCTATGTCGAAAGCTGTGAACTCTACTAAGTATATTGATATTCGTGAGACGGATTCCTCTTTGTGTTGGCCATGAGTCGTGGGACATTCTGGTGGGCCGTTATCATGAAAGTTTTGATGGGTTTGATTTGACACCGAGTAATATATATGGAGTCATAAAATTGAGGTATATAAGGAAAGGTGAGGCAAAACATCTTGAAGGTTGTATAGAGATACAATTGTCAAAAAGTTGACTACCGATAAAATTGTTTCATGGTGGCATCATAAAATTGGGACATGAAATATTTTTATTGGACTTCAAGCCCACTATGAAAATAATGATTTTCATAATTATAATGAGGTTCTAATTAAATTAGTGGGAGACATTTAATGTTAAAGACCTAATATTAAATGAATATAAATTCCATAGTCTAATTATTTTCTGCTTCGTTTGTTATTTTTGTAGATCAAACTACTAAAATGGCTAAGAATCCAATCGCGAGTATCCTTGATCATAATAAATTAACTGGTCCCAACTTCAATGATTGGTTGAGGAACCTAAAGATTGTTCTTCAGTCTGAGAAGCGAGAGTATGTTTTGGAAACAGCTCCTCCTCCTCCACCGGAGGATCAGACTGCTGAAGAGTATGGAGCCTACTTGCGTCATGTTGATGACAATCTCCAAGCTCGGTGCTACATGCTAGCATCAATGTCTAATGAGCTACAGAGACAGAACGAATTACTGAATAATGCTTCTGAAATCCTAACTCACCTGCAAGAGTTGTATGGTGATCGGACGCGACAAATTAGATATCAGATATCTAAAGAGCTTTTCAGGTGTCGTATGACCGAGGGCTCTTCAGTTCATGATCATGGACTGAAGATGATAGCTCTTGTGGAAAGACTCGAATCACTTGGAGTCATTATGGATAATGAACTCTATGTGGATTTATTGTTGCAATCTCTGCCAGCGTCATTCGATAACTTTGTCGTTAACTACAACATGCATAATATGGAAACTGATCTTCCAGGATTATTAAACATGTTGAAGACGGCTGAGTCCACCATTAAAAAGGACAAGCCGGTACTTCTTGTTGGATCCACTTCCGGATCAAAGGCTACTAAGTCTAAGAAAAGGAAGAGGAAGGGAAAGGTTCCCAATAAGCCCAACAAGAAGGCATATAATGATAAAGGGAAGAACAAACAGAAGGTTAATTCTCAGGCCGATCATGAATGTTTTCATTGTGGCAAAACTGGGCACTGGAAGAGGAACTGCAAGGAGTATCTTGCTAGTCTGAAAAGTTCAGGTATTTATTTTGTTGAAGTTAACTTGTCTGTTAACGATTCTTCTTGGGTATTGGATACCGGCTGTGGCTCACATATTTGCAATGATTTGCAGATGATGGCAAGAAGTAATATGCTAGATGGTGAAGAAACAATCCTAAGGATGGGCAATGGGGCAAGAGTTGCTGCTAAAGCTATTGGGACTGTTTATCTAGCATTGAATAATGATGTAAAGATTTGTCTATCAAACTGTTTGTATGTTCCGGATTTAATAAAAAACATTATTTCTATTCCAATATTGGATAAGGAAGGTTTTAAGTTTGTCATTGAAAATGGAAAATGTTCTATTTTCAAAGACACAACTTTTATTTATTCTGGAAATTTGACAAATGGGTTGTATACCATTACACCACAAAGTCCCATCCTAACCATTCAACAAAATAAAAGGAAATTAGATAATCATAGTTCATTCACAATTTGGCATGCTAGATTAGGTCATATATCCGAAAAGCGGATTCACAAATTGGGACCTAAACTCGACCTTAGGGGAGAGGATAGGTTGCCTACATGTGAGTCATGTCTTAAAGGTAAAATGACTAAATCACCATTTGTTGGACAAGTGGAGCGAGCTAAAGGTTTGTTAGATTTGATCCATACAGATGTTTGTGGACCACTAAACGTTAGTGCAATGGGGAACTATCACTATTTCATAACCTTCACTGATGATTATTCACGGTATGGTTATGTTTACCTATTAAGGTACAAATCTGAAGTATTTGAAAAGTTCAAAGAATTCAAAAATGAAGTGGAGAAACAAATTGGTAGAAATATTAAAGTTCTTCGCTCGGATCGAGGAGGTGAATATTTGACTAGTGAGTTTCTTGATTATTTAAAAGATAATGGGATTGTATCACAGTGGACACCTCCTGGAACTCCACAACTCAATGGGGTTTCAGAAAGGAGGAATCGAACATTGTTGGACATGGTTCGATCGATGATGAGTACCACTGATCTACCTCTTTCATTCTGGGGCTATGCCTTAGAAACAGCAGCATATATTTTGAATAGAGTGCCGAGTAAAGCTGTACCCAGCACACCTTATGAGATATGGTGTGGTAAATCACCCGCGTACAAGTATTTACGAGTATGGGGTTGTACTGCTTACGTGAAGCAGTTAGTGGGAGGTAAGTTGGATATGAGATCCATCTTATGTAAATTTGTGGGGTATCCTAGAGAGTCTATTGGATACTATTTCTATGACCCCTCTGAACAAAAGGTATTTGTTTCGAGGAATGCTGTATTCTTAGAGAAAGATTTCATCTCAAAGAATAGCGGAGTCATAGAACTTAATGAAGAACAACCACAAATTCCACTAAGTACCACGGAAAACATACCAGTAGAGATTGGACCATCTGAAACACAACCTCTTCGGAGATCCGAAAGGGTTTCTAGGGCGCCTGAGAGGCTGTACCTATTGTTAGAAAATAATGAAGAGGGATTCCTTTTGGATAATGATCCAATAAGCTATGATGAAGCAATATCGGATATTGACTCAAAAGAAATGGCGAGAAGCTATGCAAACTGAAATAGACTCCATGTATTCAAATCAAGTATGGACTTTGGTTGACCCACCTCAAGGTATAGTACCTATCGGTTGTAAATGGGTTTACAAGCGAAAAAGTGGTGTGGATGGCGAAGTTAATACTTTTAAAGCAAGACTGGTTGCTAAAGGTTATACTCAGAAACAAGGTGTTGATTATGAAGAAACTTTTTCACCAGTTGCAATGCTTAAATCTATTCGGATATTGCTTGCTATAGCTGCGTATTATGACTACGAGATATGGCAAATGGATGTGAAAACTGCTTTTCTTAATGGAAACATTAAGGAAGACATTTTTATGAAACAACCGCAGGGTTTCATATCCAGTGGGAGCGAACAAATGGTTTGTAAACTCCAAAGGTCCATTTATGGACTAAAACAAGCTTCAAGGAGTTGGAACATCCGGTTTGATGAAACGATTAAAACGTTTGATTTTCATAAGAACCT
>BKCP01001447.1:1157716-1175030 GCA_008636005.1 Striga asiatica
TACATTTATGTGGGTGCTTGTTAGAGAACAAGTTCACTGAACATGACCGTATGAAAATTCTTAATGAAGAATTTATTCAGTCGAATAAGAATTTTCATGTTACAATAGTACATGACTAATCCTAAGACTTGAGGCACAATGGTAACTTTGTGCATATTACATTCTAATTTGATTTATCCTTTTGGTAGCTAGCACTATCGTATAAAGGGATATTTTGGGTATTATGTTAATATGTATGGAAGTTTGTTAGTGGCCAATAAAGGATTCCACACTTATGAAGATAAATGAATTTCCTATGTATTTCATAGTTATTAATCCAAAGTCCTTGGCCAAGGCAGAGATGAATAGTGATTCATAACAAGGGTTAATAAACTTGAAATAGAATCATAGTTATTAAGTCAATTTGGGTTTCGACAAAATCATACCCAAGACTTAATCGGGAAATTAGATGTCGAAAGGATTTTACATGTATGGACTTGTAATTGAAATAGGTTTACTCGCTATTCACTTAATACTAGATTCATGCTGCTTGCTAGGTGTTACCATGATATGTGGGTTCTAGAATTAAAGAGTTAATTCAAGAATAAGAGTTAATATGATTTAACTCAAATTACAAAGTGTTGTAAACCCACTACTAGTATTAAGGTGAACCTAAAAGGTCACACTAATTATGAACAAAGGTAAAGATTGTATTTCTAATGGTTAGAATTAATTGATAAATATCTAATTTGATTAGATGTCAATTAAAGGAATATATTAATCAATAAGATTGATTAAATACATTTTGGATATTACTTTAGTAATTAAGGTAATTACTAAATTAATAAAGTTGAATTTTAAAATAGGATTTTAAATTTCAAATCCAAAATAATAATAATATGATTATTATTATATGGATGAAAATTGGGAAATGAATATAATAATAAAGTCTTGGAATAGATTCTCAAGATTTATTATTCTATTATCTTTAAATATGATCTAAAGATTAAAATAATAAATATGATTATAATAAAATGGTGGTTAATGGTTGTTTGAACCACTTAACATATCTTATTATTTTCAAAGTCAATAGTTAGTAAATACTATTTAAATAAAATCTGATTTTATTTAAATATTACTAAATATTGATTATTTTATGCTAAAATGTTTAGTATAAATAGATGCAAAATGTTTGCAAATAAGGCTAAGTGATTTTGTGAGAAATTCAAAGAGAGAAGAAAGTGTTCTTCATATATTTCAAGAAAGTGTTCTTGGTAATTCCCAAATTATATCTATATATATTCCTATACGAGAAAACCGAGACATTCCTACTAGCGAAGGAAGGTAGTCGGAACCGGGATTCATAGGGTGGATACGATTAGAGGGAAGACACTTGGATTCCTAAAGCGAGTAACCTCAAGCCGTTGAAGTTACAACCGGGAACCGATTCCCACAATCCACATCTTTGTTGAAGGAGTTCAAGACACTCGGTAAATATTTCATACTAGTATTTATTTTATTATAACAAATCAAAATTTGTATATGATGCATGTTTTAAAGATGACGATCAGTTAATTCGCAATTAGTATGTACGGGTGTTGTATTTATACGATAAATACTTACTTTAAAAATTTTAAATTCCGCTGCGTAAAGCCCGTACGGTACTAGCGAACCCAACACTAAATACATTAATTAATGCTCGTTCTTAGTTCCGAGCCAGTTATTAAGTTATTCAGTTAAAAATTCGACTTTAAGTCGAAAGTATTCTCGGTTCTATATTATTCAGTAATGAGCCACTTCAGTAATTAATTAATTCTGGTCTGTTTATTTTTATAAATGGATTTATAAGACGGGATTAATTAATATAAGATGACGAATAATCGAAATTGAGTATATTTTGATTAATCGTTTAAGATAAGTAGTGAACTGAAACCATGTATGTTCAGTCATGAGTTGAGTTTAATTAAGAAATAGCCGAGCCTTAGTACTAAATACTTAGAATTTTTCTAAGTGTTTAAGTCGCAAAGATAAGATTATAGTATCGAGCCTTAGTACAATTTGAGACAGGTTAAGTCTCGAAATGCGGTTAAGTATCCATGAACATTTAAGTGATAAATGTTTAAAGAAGTGAGAAAATTTATTTATACACGATAGTCTATTTAAATTATTTTAAGAGCAACCGAAATTTTTAGAATTTTTGGTTTTACGGTAAACGTTCGTTTTAAGTCCGAATTGAGTTCCGTAAATTGTATTATTCTCGGTTTATTAGCATGATCCAAGACCATATATGATCATTACTTTTCAGTAAAAGAGTTTTAAAAATCAGCCATTTTGAAAGAAAATGCATAAGTAATAAAAAGGATGACTTTTATTATTTTTATTATTTTGTTCCAAGGATTTTTATATGATGAATAGTGAAATTTTTTCAATAATATATAGAATCAATTAAATCACATTAAGCACGAAATTTTGGTCATCAATTGGTGAGAATGAGATGAAAAAATCATAACAAAGTTTTGCTAAGTCTTTAAGTTAGCATTTTTTTTCAACAATTGGTGAGAATTTCATTAAACTTGGTGGAATAAGTTTTATCTACCAAAAAAATCATTGATGGCTACAACTAGAGGCCATTTTTTATGATTAATTATGTTTGGATAAGAATACAAGTTAATCATAAAATAGTTTATGATTAATTAAGTTTATAAGTTTAAATTGTTTATTTTGTTCATTTCTTCACTCCATTATGATGTCTTGCCAAATTGTGCCTATAAATAGAGGCCTAAAAATTAGAGTTCTCACACCAAAGAAAAGTACCAAAAGGTATATATGAGTGTAAGAGAGATAAGTAATAGAAATTATGAAGATTTAGAAGTGAAGAATCAAGTTACGATTCTAGCAAGAAAGAGGTAATTTACTTATCTTAAAGTTTTATGCTTAAGTTTATGTTTTGATAATGATTTTACATGTTTATAAGTAAGTATATCATGATTTATAAGTTAAATTTATAATTGATTCTATGAATACAAAGAGTTAAAGTTGTTCAAGATCAATTATATGATATATATGTGCTTGATTTGATGAGATGTTGATAACAATATGAATAAGCTGGAAAAGTATAATTTAAATGAATGATTCTTATGTAAAAGAGGAGTGCATGAGAATAAGAATTAAGTAATTTGACAAAGTATAGCTTGAGTTATGAATTTTTTAAGTTGATCATGCAAGCTGAATTTTATGTACTTGTTTCCAGCAGCAACTTTAAACTTGAATAAGTCGAGATATATGCATGATAAAATTATGAAATTTTTATGACATGTCTAAATATGAGTTAAGAATATGACTGTTAAATTTCATGATTTAAAGATGAGAAATGAATGAGTTATGATAATTACAAGGCATATATGTAAAGATGAGTATATATGCAAGAATATTTATGATATGATCAAGTTATTAAAGTGACATTATTATGATCAATTCTCATATAAGTGATGAGCAATTTGGCAAAGTTTTAGTTTAATATGTTGAGTATATAATCTTATAAATATTGTATTAAGTATGACATATTAATATCATGATTAAAAGTTGAAGTAGGACTTGAGCTTATTTTCACTTTCAAGTTAATTAAGTGAAAATTTAATATAAGCTAATATTTAAAATTTGAGAGATATGATGTATGATCAATTAAGTATTTGATTGAGTAAAAGATCAAGATGAGTTTATAAATCATGTTGATGGTGTTGGAAAAAGTTAAGCATGTTTTGAGTTTAAGTACTCAATCAAGTTTAATGTGAAATTTAGTTATTTTCACATTCGAGTTATTTAAGTGACATGCGAGTATAAACTAATATCTATGATTTTGAAGATATGATTTATATAAGGTTAAGTAATTAACTTTGAGTAAAAGTTTAAGAAAAAGTTAAGATGTTTGATGACTTAATATTTATTTGAGACATATTAAGCTTATTGAATATCTTTAAGATTAGGATAAGTAAGAGTTAAATCTTATTGAGTATACGAGCATAGTACTTAGTATATTTGTTTATATTTTTATGTAGCTTGCAGATATAGCTACCCAAAAACAACACTTACATTTTTCGAAAGTTTTCAAAAGAAGAAAGGTGGGGACCCAGACTGGGTATTACATTGAGTATAATATTGATATCATCTTCAAGGTATGTATACAGTTTAAGTTTATACGCTTGGGATGAGCAGGCATTCAGTTGTCTCAGAGTATATCCTAAGTTATGATGGAGGCCGTTTGAGTTGCCTTGAGAAATATCCATCAGATTGTGCACAAGTATCCGATCAGATATCGGCCAGATTCAATTTAAGTTACTGGAACAGATTTCCAGTCCATATATATACCAAAAGTCATGATATTGTATTATTATTGTTGTTTATTTTAGTATGGGTGATTTCAGGGTGCAAGAGGATCAGTACTCACCCCCATTGTGTTTTTCAGGTAACAGGGTCGGGCCGGAGGTGTGAGCTCGAGGTGTGGTGGTGGTGGTCGTGCACTTATTTCAAGTGGACATTTATTAAGTCTTTGATATGTCTGTATAATAAACCACGTATTTAAGTATTTCCGCTATGCACATTAAGTATTGAACATGCATTTTTAATAAATTTCAGATTTCAAGTTTATACCATTTCGAGAAGTATGAATATGGTACAGCTAAATGCAAGTTTGAAGGAAATCTTTTTTTCTTTTTGTCTAGAGAAGTACTAGACAGAAAGTTTAAAGATAAACGGATTTTCAAGAAAATGAGTTTTAGTAGCATCTTAAGTTAGTCGCAAAATATTTCGAAAGAGTTATAAGTATTTTCGAAGTAAAAGTTGCGAAAAATTTACTTTGATGAGCGGGGTGTTACAACTTGACTCAACACTAGGACTCAACCAAGTACACATGAGAGATCACACAAAGATTGACCAAGTCAAACAAACAAAGGAACGGAAAGCGAGTCGATTTACAGTTTTTATTGCAAAAGCCATATATTTGAAAATAATAGATTTTAATCACAAAATAAGTTGGTCAGGTTATCAAATGAGTTAAATTATGAAATTTTAACCAAAATTTCACCTCCCAGAATTTAGCAATACCACCAATTTTCAACCCCAAACTCAAAGTGTGCTATTTTATATAATTCATACAAGATAACAGCAAAAATAAACATAAATTTACATCTAGACCTAATGAACAAATCATGACCGAATTGTTTACACTACAGACTACAGCATGAGAGTGGCAACATATAAAAATTTCAGCCTTGGACATTAACTGTATGAATTTTAAAAATTCTTACAAGTTTCATAAGTTATCTAATTTCAATTAAAACCGAACCAAATTGAATTCCAACAATTCTCATCTTTTTACACCATAAAACTACACATAAAATAAGTACTCCAGCCAAGTTTCAGAATTTTTCAACAACTAATAGATTTATCATAAATAAAACAATTTTCTGCAGAATCAGAAAATAGATTATTTACCCTATCAAACTTATTCTAAACATTCTAAAACTTTTACATAGCATACAAACATAACCCAGGCATAACGTACTCAAATTTCAGCACAATTGAAGCACAGACCAATTTATTATGCATTTAACATGTTTCTGATCAGAAATCACTTTATTTATTTAAAATAGCTACAGACCTTGAAAAATTATGAAATGTTTACATGAGCCAGATGTTCAACAGAAGACATGTCCCTCAAAATTTCAATAAAATTAGAGCAGTACATAATTTTTAATAATTCCAACACTAAAACGGCGGTTATTCAAGTTTCACAATTTATCTAAGACTCGTTTTACGACGAAATCAACCGAGGTCTTCACCATAAGACCAAGGATCATAGAAGGTTCCAATCCACAGCAACTTTAACATGAATGACGAGGTCTCGTTTGAATTCTCAAAATCGACGAGGTCGTCTACACATAATCAATATATTGCATCGAAACGAACACGTGCAACTCATAGGCTTATATTGATATATTCGAAAATCACATTAAACACACCAAATAAACGCATATCATAAACGATACATAAAATTTAACGTGACGGGGGATTCGAGCCTTGTACCGTTCTCGAGAATTGTTCGAAAAATGGAACGAAGGGATCGAACAGGAAGCACGCGACAGCTAGTGGAGGAGCAGCGGCTCGCGTGACGTGAAAGGGCGGTCTGAAGGATCTTCGGCGAGTCTTCTGCAATAGGGGCACATCTATTGGTTGTGCGAGGGTTCACGACGTCCACAGTTTAGACGAGTGTAGATCGTGGCTGGAAAAATGCAAGCAGGTTGAAGGAATGGGCGTATCTCCGCGAATGGAACAGTAACCTATGGTTTCGATCGTGCTCGACGGGAATGATGGAAAATGCGATGGATTTTCTTAAGTTTCAGAACATGGATAGTATGAAAGAGAGAAGAGAATTACTTGCTCATAAATTGAGTTGGTACGAACGAAAAATGATGAGAACAAGTGATTTTCCCATCTTATAACGTAATGAGATATTAAGGCCATCAATTAGGTATAAAATTGCCTTAATTAAAAGATCCATTCCGCACATAGTGTGCATTTGAAACATCTATCAAATTGATGATAATTGCCTTTGAATTATTTGAAATTTCAAATTAAGCTTGAAATTTATATCAATGGATAAAGCCGGTTTATGAGGCTCAATTGAGCTTAAATTAATGAACATGTGGGCTGACACATAATACTCCAAAGCTCGGTTCAAAGGCTCGAAAAAGAAATAAAATATAACTAGAGCGGGACGAACACAATATTACGCGATTAATCCGAGAATTCGAACGGTGAATAAAATAAAATCAAACGAGCTATATACTTATGTTATTCACATAATAATATACACATAAATCAAACAATAATATCATTTAGCCAATTAATCCAAATAATAATAATAATAATGCTAAATAATTCCCAAATATTCCATAATCAAACGGGGCATTACACCAACATTTGGATCACTTCCAAAGTTAAACAAAATAAACGGCCGCATTCCAACGAATTTGAGTCGATGCTGACCGAGCTTAATAAGCATACTTATAAGGCTCGTCCGCTGATCAAGGAATACTCTCTCCTTAATCATGTCGGCATCCTTATCGACGAGGATCTTCTTCGTCTCGACGATCCTCGTAAGTTTGCTTGTTTTCCTTTTGTTTTAATGGGTAATTCATGATTCTCGATTTCTTGGTCTTGTTTAAGGCATAAACTCTTGTTGTACATTCCGTTCTTGCTCGCATTGAGAACTTGAAGGCCAAGGGGAACAGTAAGTCCGCCGGTCAACCCACTCCTCTGAAAAAGCCTAATGGCGGCTCGGGATCGGGTGTAAAGAAGGCGGTAGTCTCGCTGCCAAGAAGTCGAAGGTGGTGCTCCCGTCCTCGGGAAAACAGCCGAAGGCTTCAGGCTCGCTTTCCCGAAAGCGGGCTCAGGATGCAGTCGACTTCACCTTGATCCCTGACTCACTCAAACGTCAGAAGATCAAAGACAAGGGTAAAGCCGTCGAGCAAGCTCCTCCTGAAAATCTCGAGACAGTCACTCTCGAGAGGCCTTCTCGACTTTGGGATCATCCTTATCCCCATGGGATTACTAAATATTTCGATTCTGTCATCCCTGCTGCTAATAAAGCCCGCGCCGATCGTGATCCTTATGACCGTACTAGCCGCTCTCTACTATGCTTTTCTTGAGTACTTGTCCTCATCTTTGATTTCAGTCGATTTCATTTACTTAGCACTAATTCTGCTTTAAATATTTTTTCGTGATTTTCTTTCCAGTTCATGGCATACATAATGTCCTCTATGCTCGAGGATACCAGCTCGCCTAACTCCGACATCCGTGCTTACAAGAAGAAATATAAAGACCAGATTCTCGAGATCGAGAAGAAAGATGATGACCTCGCGGCGACCAATGCTCTGATTGCTAAACTTAAGATCGAGAAAGCGGCTGCTATTTTGAAGGTCGACCAGCTGCGCGCCGATTTGGCGAAGGCTATCGATGATAGCTTGGCCGAAAGGGAGGCGGGGGGCGAGGGGCGCAGGACCTTTCTCAAGTCCCCGATTGGTTCTGTGTTCCTCGAGCACTATCGTCAGGAAGCTATCAAGCTTTTCTGCAATTCTCCTGCCTTCCATGACATGCTCTGCCCTGCGACGCTTCAATATTTCAATCATACATTTGACGCGTGGGAGGCAGCAGTGGATGGGACAGAGTGTGCTGGAAAGATCGACCGTGAGGAGGTCAAGAAGACACTTCCTTTCCCTACTGGCTATACGGGTGACCAGACCCTCCCTCCCTCTCTAGGCGAGGGCCATACTGGTGGCTGGGCTGGCAGGTGAACTAGAGGTTCCTCCCACTCCATTGGCCGGTCCGACCGACTTAGTCGGTCCAAGTGGGGCGGATGACGAGGGATATCCTGAAGTCGAGGAGAATGAAGCGCCAGTCGGGGAAGAGGAGTTTGAGGAGGGGCCAAGGTCAGATATCCCTAGTGAAAATGAAGGCGATGATGCCGAAAAAACTATTGTTGCAGAAGATAACAGCGAAAAAACTGAGAAGGTTGTTGCTGGCGGTGATGACGAGGCCGAGAAGTCTGATGCTGAGTCCTAGATGTGTGTTTTTTGAAGATGGTTGTTTGATGCTGCTTTCCTTTTGCTTGCTTTGTTTATCTTATGTTTCAAAATTATCATAGTTGTTTGGGTACTTGTCGTCTCGGCCTATTTTCAGGATCTGTAAAGGCCAAGACGACTTGGAACGTAATGAACTCATTATCAATATTATTCTATCTTCTTTTGTTGTTTGTCTTGGTGTCATACTCTGTCATTTTCTAATTTCTCGAGTTGTTATGTTATTTGCATTTCAAGTTATCTTGCTGTCACTTTCTTATATCTTCTCCCAACCCGGCCTGCGAGCTGATCGAAGTCGAGAAACGATTTTAGAAGCTTCGTAGCTGATAAATGCAAGTTTTTCAACTCATCTTCTCCCAACCCGGCTTGCGAGCTGATCGAAGTCGAGCAACGATTTTAGCAGCTTCGCAGCTGATAAACGTAAGTTTTTCAACTCGTCCTCTCCGAACACGGCTTGCGAGCTGATCGAAGTCGAGCAACGACTTTAGCAGCTTCGTAGTTGATAAACGAAATTTTTTCAACTCGTCTTCTCCCAACCCTGCTTGTGAGCTGATCGAAGTCGAGCAACGGCTTTAGCAGCTTCCTAGCTGATAAACGAAAGTTTTTCAACTCGTCTTCTCTCAACCCGGCTTGCGAGCTGATCGAAGTCGAGCAACGATTTTAGCAACTTCGCAACTGATAAACGTAAGTTTTTCAACTCGTCTCCTCTCAACCCGGCTTGCGAGCTGATCGAAGTCGAGCAACCACTTTAGCAACTTCGTAGCTGATAAACGAAAGTTTTTCAACTCGTCTTCTCCTAACCCGGCTTGCGAGTTGATCGAAGTCGAGCAATGATTTGAACAGCTTCATAGCTGACAATCGTAGTTGCGTTTAGTGGGTTGTGCCCTTAGCTTTATAGCTATCTTGATATTCTTTGTGTGGATATTTTTAAGTTGTTTGCATAGCGTATATGAGATTTCATTCAAATGTGACAATTTCGTAGTTGTGTAAATCAACTTCGTAGTTATAAGCTCCGTAGCTTGCTTGAGATTCCACTTCGAGAGTACAACTTCGTAGTTGTGTTAGTCGACTTTGTAGTCGTAGGCATCGTAGCCTGCTCGAGGTTCCACTCGAGAGTACAACTTCGACGTTGTTTAAATCGACTTCATAGTCGTAAGCTTTGTAGTCTACCCGAGGTTCCACTCGAGAGTACAACTTCGTGGTTGTTTAAATCGACTTCGTAGTCGTAGGCTTCGTAGCCTGCTCTAGGTTCCACTCGAGAGTACAACTTCGTAGTTGTTTAAATCGACTTCGTAGTCGTAGGCTTCGTAGCCTGCTCGAGGTTCCACTCGAGAGTACAACTTTGTAGTTGTTTAAATTGACTTCGTAGTCGTAGTCTTCATAGCCTGCTCGAGGTTCCACTCGAGAGTACAACTTCGTAGTTGTTTGAATCGACTTCATAGTCGTTGGCTTCGTAGCCTGCTTGAGGTTCCACTCGAGAGTACTACTTCGTAGTTGTTTAAATCGACTTCGTAGTAGTAGGCTTCGTAGCCTGCTCGAGGTTCAACTCGAGAGTACAACTTCGTAGTTGTGTTAGTCGACTTTGTAGTCGTAGGCGTCGTAGCCTGCTCGAGGTTCCACTCGAGAGTACAACTTCGAAGTTGTTTAAATCGACTTCATAGTCGTAGGCTTCGTAGCCTGCTCGAGGTTCCACTCGAGAGTACAACTTCGTAGTTGTGTTAATCGACTTCGTAGTCGTAAGCTTCGTAGCTTATTCGAGATTCCACTTGAGAATTACAACTTCGTAGTTGTGTTAATCAACTTCGTAGTCGTAAGCTTCGTAGCTTATTCGAGATTCCACTCAAGAATTACAACTTCGTAGTTGTGTTAATCGACTTCGTAGTCGTATGCTTCACAGCTTATTCGATATTCCACTCGAGAACTAAAACTTCGTAGTTGTTTTAATCGACTTCGTAGTCATAAGAGTTAGTCGGCTGCATAGCCGCTTTAAAAAATTCAATTTTTTGGGAAATCATAATAGGGTCGACGTGTAATCGTAAGAGACATAATTGAAGCGTAAACTTGAAATTTATTTCATTACTGAATTTGATTTAAACATTGTTGAGTACAAAAGGGGAATTTGAAACATTGCCTTAAGCGTAAAAGCGTTTGAGATGGATCACATGCCAGGATTGTGGAAGTTGTCGACCTTCTCCGTCTTCGAGTTCGTATGCGCCTCTCTCGAGCACCTTTGTGATAGTATAAGGTCCTTCCCAATTAGCTTTGAGTTTCTCGACGTGTTTGAGGGTGTTTGCTCGCTTGATGACGAGATCCCCTACTTGAAAACGTCTGGTTCGGACCTTCTTATCGAAAGCTGCACGGTCTTCTGTTTGTACTCGACAGATCGTACCCAGGCTTCCTCTCGCCCCTCTTCACTTAAGTTGAGGGATTCTTCGATCATCTCCTCATTTTTCTTTTCTTCATAGAATGTCGCTCTGTGAGAGTTCAAGCCGACTTCGATGGGCAGAAGAGCATCCATTCAGAAAATTATGTGAAATGGAGATTGACCCGTCGAGCTTCTCGTAGTCGTCCTATAAGCCCATATGACTGTTGTCAACTCGTCGACCCAGGCTCCCGACGCCTTCTCCAATCTCTTCTTCAACCCTTGGAGAATGGTTCTATTTGTTACCTCGACTTGCCTATTCGCTTGTAGATGTGCAACTGAGGCAAATCGCTGTTTAATTCCCATGTCGAGGCACCATGCTTGGATCCGCTTTCCCTAGAATTGAGTTCCGTTATTTGAAATTAACACTTTCGAAATTCCAAATCGACAACAAATGTTATTGAACAAGAATTGTATCATCTTCTCCTCAGTGATTTGTTTCAAGGGTTCCGCCTCGACCCACTTGCTGAAATAGTCGACAGCGACTACTAAGAACTTCCTTTGTCCCATTCCCATCAACAGGCCCACCAAGTCGATTCCCCATTGAACAAAGGGGATTGGAGAGTTGATTGTCGTTATGCATTCAGCTGGGATGTGAGTGATTTTCCAATGGCGTTGGCGTTTTTCACACTTCTGGACCAACTGTTCTGCCACTGCTCGAATCTTGGGCCAATAGTAGCCTGCTCGCAGAGCTTTTATAGTTAAAGCTCGAGACCCCACGTGTGCTCCGCAACATCCTTCATGGATTTCTCTTAGAACATGAATTCCTTCTTCCTCCGAAACACATCGTAGGTGGGGCCCGACCAGCGATTTCTTATACAGGATTCCATCGACTTCTAAATATTTGCTTAGGTATCGAACAACTTTTTCCTCTTGTTATTCTCCTATAGGTACTCGACCATGCAAGAGCTCACGAATCGTCGTCCTCCAATCGTCTTTCTAGTCGACTTCCATGGTTTCGCCTAGGACACTTCCTTCTAAGTGCATGGTTGTAATGTGATTGCCCATCTTTCCTTCATTTAAGCTGGCGATTCTCGCCAACCAGTCGGCTCGTTTGTTTTCCTCTTGTGGGACTTGTGTTAACTCAAATTTCTTTAAACTTTGCACAAGGCTTTAAATTTCCTCGACATATTTTAACGTTCGCTCCTCCTTGATTTCACAATTTCCCAACACCTGTCCCACGACGAGCTGTGAATCAGAATGTGCTACGACCTCAGTTGCTCCACCACCAATAACGAGTTGAATTCCTTTGATGAGTGCTTCATATTTTGCTTCATTGTTTGAGGCTTTAAACCCCATTCTGATGGCAATGTCGAGTTGCTCGCCCTCGGGAGATACGAGGACGACTCCTAATCCAGATCCTTTAGCTGCGGAGGATCTGTCGGCATGCATCATCCACTTCATTTCTTCCCCCTTGGTGCATTCTTGGTTGAAATCTGCCAAAGCTTAAGCCTTTATAGCTCGTCTGGGCTCATAATTGATGGAATATTCGCTCAACTCGACGGCCCACTTCACGAGTCGACCTGAGACAGTAGGTCGACCCAAAGTTTCTCTGAGTTGAAAATTTGTCCTTACGATTATTTTATGATGCAGAACATACGGCCTCAACTTTCTAGCCGTAATAACCAATGTTAAAGCAGCTTTCTCGACCTCAGAGTATCTCGTCTCCGCGCCCTGGAGTACTCGACTAGTGTAATAAATCGGCTGTTGGGAACCTCCTTCTTCTCGAAGCAGCACTAATCTTAAAGAGACTACACCCACCGAGATGTACAACACCAACTCGTCACCAGGGTCAGGCTTTGTCAATAGGGGCAGTTCACTCAGAAATTCTTTCAACTTTTCGAATGCCATTTGTGCCTCGTCACTCCACAGGAAAGTCATCTTCTTCTTGAGCAATTTGAAGAAAGGAAAACTCTTCTCGGCTGCTCGAGCAATGAACCTGCTCAATCCCGCGATTCTCCCCGTTAGGACTTGCACCTCTCTAATGTTTCGTGGTGGTGCCATGTCAAGTATGGCCTTCTTTGTCATTGTTCACCTCAATTCCTATTTCTGTGACGATGTATCCCAGAAATCGTCCCGCCTTTACTCCAAAGGCGCATTTGCTCGGGTTCAACTTTATCCCAAACGCTCTAAGAGTTTTGAAGGTTTCCCTTAACTCGTCAGGGTGTGAAGTCAAGGATTTGCTCTTCACCAGGATGTCGTCAACGTATACTTCCACATTTCAGCCAATCTAAGATTTGAACATGCGGTCCATCAACCGATGGTAGGTTGCTCCTGCATTTTTTAGCCCAAAGGGCATGACAACATAGCAGTATGTCCCTTTGTTTGTCACAAAGCTCACTTTACTCTGGTCCACAGGGGCCAAGGGAATTTGATGATACCCTTGGGATGCATCCATCATACTCAACAACTCGCAGCCAGCCGTGGAGTCGACTAGCTGATCAATTCTTGGTAAGGGATAATGATCTTTTGGGCACGCCAGGTTTAAGTCGCGGAAATCAATGCACATACGCCATTTGTTCAGCGCCTTCTTCACCATCATAGTGTTGTATATCCATTCAGGGAATTGGATTTCTTTGATATGTTTAGCTTTCAGTAACTTGTCCACCTCGACTTCAATTGCTTTGTCGATTTCAGCTCCATGATGCCTGAGTCGCTGCTTCACAGGCTTTCTGAGGGGGTCGACATTGAGTTTATGTTCCATAACTTCCGGGTCGATTCTCGTCAACTCCTCAGGGGAAAAGGAAAATATGTCCCTGAATTCCTATAATAACTCCACAAACTGTTTTCGCAACTCGTTTTCCAATTCTCTCCCGACTTTAATGGTTTGATCTTTCCTTTCTCCGATTTGGATCTCCATCAATTCTCCGTGTGGCTCGAGATCACTCCCTCTCGGCCTCTTCTCACTCGACATTGGTTTCTTTTCCTCCTTATTTTTAGCTCGTTGATTGGTTTTTACCGCGATTTGATAACACGTTCTCGACAGCTTTTGATCTCCTCAAGCTTCTCCTACTCGGTCCCCGACAGGAAATTTCAGCTTCATGTGGTAAGTCGACACCACTGCTTGAAAAGCATTGAGTGTCGGCCTCCCAAGGATCACATTGTAAGCTGACTCGACGTCGACCACCACAAATCTCACCATCTTCACCTTCCTCAAGTCACGTTCCCCTAGGACGACAGCGAGCATGGTCTCTCCTAGGGGCGCGACCTCCGATCCATTGAATCCAAAGAGTGACGTGTGTAGAGGTGTGAGCTAGATGTTGAGTTCCATCCTCTTAAGACATTCATAAAAAATCACATTCACCGAACTTTTCGTGTTGACAAACACCTTTTGTACTTCGTATCCCAACACCTGTGCGGTTACCATTAGAGCTTCATTGTGTGGTCTTTCGACTTCTCCCACATCGGCAGGTCCAAAGTTCATCATTGGTCCGTTCTCCTCAACCTGTTGTATCTCTACTTTCGCATATCGACCTCGAGCATACGCCTTTCTCGCTCGATTTGAATCTCCATTAGTTGAGCCTCCAAATATCATATGAATTACTCCCCTTTTCGGGGGGAGTTCCTCCTTCTCTGGTGATCTCCCCCTCTTGCGAGGGCTTTTACTTCTTTCCCTCCTTCTGCTCGACCTCTCACGATCTTTGTATATAAACTCCTTCAGATGACCAGCTTTGATCAACCTCTCGATCTCGTCTTTGAGGTGTCTGCAATCGTTAGTGTTGTGCCCATAATCTTTGTGGAATCGACAATACAAATTGCTTTTGGGCTTCACCGGTCCGTCCTTCCTCGTCCTTGTCCATCTTACCACGTCATCGCGGATTTTCCTTTCCATCACCTCCAGTATCCTCACATGAGGAGCCGATAGGGGTGTGTATTGAATTGGCCTCCACCCTCTAGATCTTCCTTCACCCCTGTCCGCTCGCGGGGATCCCCTCCTTTCCTCTGTCGAGTGCACCTTCTTCTCCGTCTTATCATCTCGACTTTCTATCTGAGACATATTTATGCTTTGTAGATAGTCGACTTCTGCTTCCTCGACATTCATGTATTTAGCGCATCTCCCCAAAACGTCATCGAAGCTCCTACCCTCCTGGTAGTAGCCCCCTCGTCAACCCTCCTGACTTGATTTCTTCTGTTGCAGTCGGGCAATCGACATATGCTCTGGTGAATCTTGCAACGTACTCTTGCAACGACTCTCCCGTCTTCTGTTGCATGCTGATCAATGAAAGCTAAGATTTCTCCTGCACTCTAACACTTGCAAATTGATTGAAGAAACTCGAACTAAAGCCTTCAAAGTCCTAAATCGATCCAGCTGGTAGTTGGTGGAACCAGTCTTGAGCCGACCCTTTTAAAGTCGTCAGAAAAGCACAGCATTGCACGGGGTCACTGTAGCGGTGGAGCACCGCCATGTTCTCAAAACTTCACAAGTGTCGAGCTGGATCAGTCGACCCGTCATACCATATGTTCAATTCTCTGAAACCCTACAGCAAGTCGGCTTTCAGAATGTGTTGCGAGAATGGATGTTCTCTCGCGCCTCTACTCTTCTTCCCCCTGACTCGAGCCTGCAAGTCGCGGACTTGGGCCATCAATTGTAACATCTTATCTCTCGCTTGTGGGTTTATAGTTCTAATGGAAGACTCCTCCTCGTCCGCCCTTCTGTTTTGCTGCACGTTCGACTGGGCTTGTTGTTCGACACGAGGCTGTTGCTCGACCCGCGGGTTCTGCTCGACTTACACCATTTGTTTCATCTGGGTGGCCACAGCTTCAGCGATCATCTTCTGCATCTCGCTCCTCGTCATCGTTAGCATTTGCTCCTCGACATGGGGTTGTGTTTGCGTCTTCTCCGGCACCTCCTGAATTTGCTTTCCCTCACGTCGAGACATCTCCGTTGGCTCCTTCCCTTCAACCCCAAAATTAGGGATTAATGTTTGACTTTCTACTACTTGGATCAACACTTGCATCTTCAGTCTGGGTGGTATAATGGGTGTTTCTTCACCCAGATTCATCCCCGGCGGCGGAAGTCCTCCAAATGGTGGTAATCCCAGCATCTGCATCACTGGAGGTCTAGGGGTAGAGAGTGGTGGTGGACTCCTGTCTGTCCAAGCTCCCCTAAACTCCTCATTCAAGTTCCTCTGCAAACCTTCCTTCTCAGCCATCAAAAACAGATCGGAGCTAGGTGCAGAGCTCTTCATTCCTTCAAGAACTCCCCACAGACGATGCCAAAATGATGGGTCTACTTCTGGATCTGAAGAGAATCAATGGTTTTGAGCTCAGATCTGCTTGGATCGCCTTTGAACCGTTGCTAAACCCCCATAAACACCTGCAAGAACTCAACGCCGGAAGTATTTCCGGCGTAGCGCCTTCGACGCTGAAGTCAGTATGTGAAAGAGATACAGAGAAGCTGCTCTGAGAGAGCAGCAGCAGCTATAGAGGAGAGTGTGAATGAATGAAAGTTAGGGTTTAGGGTTATCTCACCTCTTTTATATATGAGGAAACACTTATTTGAAGTACCCAAAATGTCCTGGTATACTTATGCGAAATGTCCAGAATACCCCGGTCGGTTCGTCTCCACTTACTGTTGAGTCACCACTAGATTCCCCCTTATCCATTAGAAGATACGGGGCTCTAGATATGCTGCGAGTATGCTGAATCGTCGGCACCCTCTACTTCTCGAGAGGTAAGTAGTCGACCTCGAACACTGTGAGGTTGACTTATCATCATGTGAGCATTCGGAGGCCGCATTTGTTATTCTTGATAGAGGTCGAGTTTGTGGATCGACTTTCTGAAGTCGACCTCGATGCCTCTCAACTTTGGTCAAGCCGGCCTTCGTCTTTAAGTGACTCGTGGGAGCTATTAAGTACCCGGAAGTCGACTTGCAGGTGTCGACTTAGCGATATCGTTATGGTTCGGTTCGATTCGCTCTCCTGGTCGAGAAATTGGCACTTGGACCGGTATATCATAATATGGCTATATCAAGCACAAAGCTTAGTGATTTCCTCGCAGATACCCTTAGGCAGCTGGAAGCATGTCATGACAAAAACTGGCAAAGCATTAAGATTGATTTGATTAGAACTTCTCTCCCTGCTGTAGAGAGAAATTTATTCTTCCAGTTGACAATTCTGTTTCTCATAGCCTCAAGGGCAATGCTAAAAACTTCTTTTTTGGATTTTTCAATTCCCAATGGAAGCCCTATGTAACGCCCCAAATCAGTAATAATAGTAAGAACGGTTTCACTGCTCGACTATAAGTGAAATCCGTAATTTTCAGAAATTCCCGAGTT
>BKCP01001558.1:0-17937 GCA_008636005.1 Striga asiatica
GAACCCTAAAACCCTAAAACCCTGAAACCCTGAACCCTGAACCCTGAACCCTGAACCCTAAAAATAAAAGCATAGCACACACAGCAGATGGAATTTCTTTTGGAGGCACTACAAAATACAAAACATGAGAACACTACACATGGCATATCACATCATAGACACTTGAGACGATAATCAACAAAAATAAAAAAACCTTCTAGAAATAAAAGATAATTTAAAGAATAAAGCTAATGAGGACTCCATAAATATTATATAACAACCAATGCATCTTAAAGATCAAACATGTTTATACAAATAACAACAATAATGACATAGCCAGTAAAAGAATATTCAAATGAAAACATATTGGGACATTGATAAGTACATTCCAAACAGTGACCAAGAATTAGAAACACCAATTTCTGCATCTCATCTGGACAAATGCCTATAAAACATATTATTACATATGTAAGAGAAGTAAATGAAAAGATGAAGTTACCCTGATAGTTTCATAATTGTTCCATCGAACTTCTGCCCAACCTGAATCCTCAACACCTCCAACCGTGCAAGAGCAGCTTCTCCACGCTTAGTCTTGTGAGGGATCATTCTAACAAATATATATAATATGTTACTCAAGTATAACAAGTTTCACCACTTCAATTAGTATAGGAAATGAATCAGCAAATGAACACTAATTAAAAGGCCTCTGTAAATAACTCTGAGTTTTATCTCTACTAGTTCAGCCATAAATGAAAAAAAAAAAAAGAACGTAAAAGAATTTTAATCATCAAAAAGCAAAAACTGAGATGCAAACCTCAGAAGTTTAGTTTCATAATCAGAACCAAGGCTGTGTATGCTTATATTTGTGTGATTTTGCGTGTTCAGAACCAACAACCAAATGCATAAGCCAAAAAAATACATGGCATCATCATCCATTTCATTACAGTAACGACATTAAAGAAGAAAAAAAAAAAGAGAGGAATGAAATCATACCCAAGAACAGTTCTCCACAAGAACTTTGAAGGGGTGCGAAAGTGAATGGGGCCATGAGAAGGCTTGGTATTCATTCGCTTGCGAAGGAACCTCAAGTACTTCAAGTATGGCAGTTTGGCCCCCAAATTCAATTCCTTGCTGGTGAAGTCAATGTATCGTGGCAGCCCATTAAAATTGGGCCCAGAGGATGACAGACCCAAAAAAGATCCAGGGGGTGGATTAGGGCAGTATGTTGAGGAGTTTGTTGGCCCATGTGGTGTGGCCTACGGCCCACAGATAAAATTAATAAAAAACTATAATAATAGATAAAAGGGAAGCTGTAATTCCGTGTAATTCCAGAAGGCATCATATAATAATAACAATTTGATGATGGCATACATAATTATTAAAATTTACATAGTAACACACCTGTGAGTCAGGCATTAATATAAACAAAACAAGTAGTGTCAACACATCTTATTCATAACTTACAACCAAGTTTATCATGCTCAAAAAAACATGGACTAGTTGACGCTTTCAATATCTTGTATCTCAAAAAACATATCAACTCAGTAAGAACATGAAAACATATCTCTTTGCATTATGCTCTTTTCTTGTCAGGAATATTTGTGTTAAGATGTTAGATCAACAGGTATCATAAAAGGAAAATAAGGCTCAGCTAGATTTTGCTACCTGGTTCGATGCCTGTTCTTTCACCTTTCTTGATGCATCTTGCAAATTGCATGAATTCCCTGCTTGCTTCGTTGTTCGGTAATACCAAATACCAACACATGAGTAAGAACACAAAATAACCGGTCCAGACATTGAACGTGGGAAAAGCAAATACTTCAAATTACACACACATACTTCAACTTTCTCTTTCTTTTTCTACAACCTCAACCACATTGTTAAAGGCATTTAAACTAACAAGAGGCTCTGAAAAATAACTACATTCAGCAGGTGAAAAGGTCAAAGAACTCCAACAGCATACACCAAAAATAATGAAGCCAAAAATTATAACACAACATGCTATAAATTTCATTCCATTTTCGTAACTTCAAAAATAAATTAGAGACCCTAAAACTGAGCATTTAAACTGTGAAAATAAAGCATTTTGACAGCATATAACACAGCAGAAAATGCATAAATAAGCTACAGAGATTTATGGTACAAACACATGAACATATATGTACATTTAATTTTTCTTTTCCTTCTTTTCATCATTCTGATAGCACACATGAAGAACCATATGAACTGAGGTTAAACCTCGGAAACTTAGTCACCTTTCAGCAATTAAACATGCCAAAAGGCCACAGCAAGGTCATAACAAAAACAACTAACATGAGGCCAAAACAAGCACTTCACGATCTCTTTTTCTCAATAAGATTCATACATGCTATAGGGCTTAATAAACCAAGATTAAAGCTGTAAAAAAAACACGTCATTTTCAGCAAGATAATAACACATTAAGCTCAGCATATAAAGGGCAACAACAATGGGTATATTCAACATACAAACTAGTCCAAGAGAAAGACATGAGGTTCAGCCAATTTACCTCTCGTTTCTTGGAATAAGGGGCCCGGTTCGCTGCAGCCGGGACACCCACAAGTCCTCAAAAGTGGCTTTACTGCCACTGCTCACGCTCCCGGTCGCTGCTCGGAACAAAGGTGCCTCAGACAACGAAAAGCCCACTCTAGGATGGTGCTCAAATCACCAGAAAAAGGGCCCTCAGCCCGGGCACTCTCCAAACGGCCGCTGGTCAAACACCAAGTCACTGCTCGTTCGCATTAAATACCTCAAAAAACGACTCAGCCCGCCCCTGCTCTTGATTGTCCCTCTGTCCGGCGGTTCGTGGCGGCTGAACGGCGTGACGGGGCGGAAGTCGGCGGGCTGCTCACGCGAACAGAGGTTAGTTGATCTGGTCTGGTGGTTCGACGACGATGGTCGACTGTCGGGGCGCGGCTGTTCACGACGGCGGCTCCCCCTGGACGGCTCGCGAGCGGTTTGCGCGTCTCCCGACAGAAATTGGCTGCCCTCTGCGTCGGTCGAACGTGGCAGCGGCCCCACTTCGCTGGTCTCCGACGGCGTCGCCGGCGTGGCGTACGCGGGTGCCGCTCGTGGTCAGGGACGGCAGGGTTCTCGGTTGCTTGAGGAGGCCTCGTCGGAATCGCTCAGCAGCACAAGGGCGTTTCAGTCGCTGCGCTCATCTCGCCGGAAGAGCTGAAGCTTCAGGTCGCCGGAATTGTTGCTGGGATGCGACGTAGGAAGGATGAGGCTCGCTGTTGCTGCTCGCTTCTGCCGAAAAGGGTCAGAGACGACGGGGAATTTTGAGGAGGAAGTAGAGGAGGGGCGATGCAGAGTTCTGGAACTGGAAGAAGAAATGAGATTGCGGCTGTGGGCCGGTTTGTACACTAAAGATGGACCAAAAAATATAATAACTAGAAAGGGCCCAAAAGTTATCAAGTTCAAAAAAGAACAAACTTTAGCTAAATAAATGGTAGAGAGGCGCCTGAACTTCAGATCGAAAACGAACTATTTTCGTTTAATGAATAAATAAATAATCAAATAAATACAATCATATATAACTAATGACGGCAGAAATTAATTAAAGGCAGGCTAGCAATTACATAAAGGTAAGCAGATAATAAATACAACAAGTAGTAATAATTTAAGGCAAACAATTACATAAATAAAAGCAAGTAATAACAATTAAAGACAAAAATAATATAATAGATACAGAAACATATAATTCGAATGGGGCGTTACAGAAACCCTTCGCAAACTCTGGATTTTGAAACAGAGCAGCGAAGTCCAGTATCGTCGGTATCACGCTGGTTCTTCTGGCGGACGGGGCGGCACCCCGGTTGTGACCAGCCCTTGACGTTTGATCTTGTTGTCCTGATTGGGACATGATTTTCGGCCGCATGATGAACACGAACACAAATGCTGAGAACTTATGTTACTCTTGTGTATGGAATCGAAGATTAATTCCAAACAACTTATGAAGCCCTTCCTTCTAGCGCCAAACTGTTGTTATGCGATAATTAACAACGATAATAACTTGTAATTAATGATATAGAACGGTATAAGTGTTTAGCTTTGGGATTATCGTAAGATTGAACTATTATAGGAAGTCGGTTTTTGTATGAACCGAGTAGAATTTACATGTATTTTCTTTTTGTCCGAAAACTGAATCCTCGTACAGGAACTAATTCTTTTATTCATAGTAACTTTTGTTGGCTCGATGTTCAAGGTTGGTACGGCCGCATTTAATGCAAAGTGAATGGGGGCAGTTCGTACTGAAGTTGGACCCACAAGTTATAATGACGACATGTTTGGAGGGCGGTTTGTTCAATTGGTCGTGTAGGCGTCTCGTCACCACCTTTAAGCTCGGTTGATCGTGTAGGTCGGTTGTCGTGGATGGGCAAGGTCGGTTCTGCGTCTGGTTCAAATTGAGTTCATCCTACTTTGAATGAGCTTCATATCAGTATTTGTTTTCCTCTGAATTTAGTGACTCGTCAAGATTGTAACATTGTCATAATTTATTTTGCCCAAAAAACTTCCTTTTACCACTATTAACGCCAATTTTATATTTTAAGACAAACTTCCTTTTACCACTATACATGCCCTAATTCATTGGCTTAATTCGCTTTTTGGGCGCTTTATTTATTATCTTAAAATTAAATTGTGTACTCAAATTCGTGAACTACATACTAGCTCATTCTTAACGTCCTACCCTAGCTCCTCTCTATCATCATCAAATTCAACTGTTTTCAGGAAGTCTATTCGCCTCTTCATTGAACAAGAAGACAAAAGAAGAAGGAAAGGAGAAGAAATAGTAGTTTCCTGATTGTTTGTAGCTGATTCATGTTTCCTAGTAGTAATCGTGTTGTTGGGTGCTCATAATTTAATGGTTTTGCACTTGGCTTCCGATACATCACCCCTTTGCCGTGGTTTTTTATCACACCGGAAACACTTTTTCATTGCCATCTGCCCTTGTGCTGCTCCTAATTACAGAAACAAGTGTAAAGGTATAGCAGCTAAAAATGTGAGATGGGCTCCAAAGACTCAAGCTTGCTCTAATGGCGGAAGTAGGAATCCATTCAAATATGCCACCAAAGGGATGGTATTAAAGCGATTTTCAGAGGAGGAGGAGGAGGATTACGATTCCACTTGTTTGACCGTCAATGGTAAGACTGGGAGTAGCAGCTATTATAGCAGCACCAATTTTGGGGAAGAAGACCCTATTGTGGATAAGCTGAGGAATCAGCTTGGGGTCATCCATCCTATTCCCTCTCCACCTCCGATAAACCGCAATGTTTTCGGCCTCTTTGCTTTCTTCTTTTTTGTTGGTGTTGTTTTCGATAAGCTGTGGACGTCAAGAAAGAGAAATGGAGGGAGAAGTAAGGGAGAGCAAGTGCCGAGTAGCCTGTCTTCACTTCTCGAGAAGGATTTGCAGAGGAAAGAGTCAGTAGAGTGGGTGAACATGGTGTTGGGGAAGCTGTGGAAGGTGTATAGGGGTGGGATTGAGAATTGGATCATTGGGCTTTTGCAACCTGTGATTGACAATCTCAAGAAGCCAGATTATGTGGAGAGGGTTGTGATCAAGCAATTCTCCTTGGGCGATGAGCCTTTGTCAGTTAGAAGTGTCGATCGCAGAACATCCCGTCGCGTTAATGACTTGCAGTAAGTACAACCCCAGCAAAAAGCCATGATTGTTTTTTGTGCTTTACATCGATGATTTTGCAAAGGCCAGATTTTTTTATGCATTTCTAATTTGTGTATTGTATTCAAGTTCTGTGTGAGTTGATAATTGTTTCCTTCATCTTACCAAGATATCAGATAGGCCTGCGCTATACTGGTGGGGCTCGGATGCTTCTACTTTTATCCCTTAAATTCGGCATCTTTCCTATTGCTGTGCCAGTGGGTGTCCGGGATTTTGACATTGACGGGGAATTATGGGTCAAACTGAGACTCATACCAACCGAGCCATGGGTGGGAGCTGCTTCCTGGGCTTTCGTTTCTCTTCCAAAGATAAAATTTGAGCTCTCGCCATTTCGCTTATTCAATTTAATGGGTATGCTGTTACTCTCGCTTCTTTTTAATGGTCTAAGCTCCTTTACCTGAATTAGGAGTAGTATGAGACCATTTTGAATCAGGCTCTAACTTCAAATACTTATGCAAATTGTAGATAAACATGATTGACAAGGAGGAATGATATATCGGTCTTTGATTGCTACGCATAGACATTGAATTTTAAAACTGATTTCTTAATCAAGGGAAGCATGACATGCATGGCTATTAAAGTTTGTCCCTTGTTTCTTGCTTTGATGTTTAACGAGGATGGATGTTTACATCATTTATTTCATTCTTCTACATGTTTAATGCTTTTGATGTAATTCATTTATATTGATGCTATCAGTAAATATAATATAATAGTTGAGCCATACTAATTTCTGTTTCTTCTTTTGTACCCTTTTTTATGTACGGGAAATATCCAGCAATACCGGTCCTCTCCATGTAAGTGATTTTCATCTTGCAAATTTTTTAGTAATATTAGCTTATCCTGCTCTGTTCCATTTAAATCTTTGTTAATTATTTTNAGTTTGATGATTTCCATTTGATGTTGTACAACCAGAGGTAACTGATTCTTGACACGTTCAATTTCATTATTTGGTACCCAATATATGCTTATTCCGTGCTTGTCCATGGAATATGGATCTAGTGTCTGGTAGAAGTATTAACTTCTCTGTTTTTAATGTTCTTTTTACCCCTGAGAGGCTTGCGGCATAGGTCATTCATTGGCATATTACAGCAGGTCTGAATTAATGTTCTGCTGTTCCCGTCCTATATATGGAAAGATTTTTAAATTCTTCTTCTAATGGCCAATTAATTAAGTAGATGACTTAAGATACTGTTACTGCATTTGGTTTGCTAATTGAATCCCCAATAGATATGTCAAATACATTTTTCACTCTTCTTCTTCTACAATCATACTGTTTATTGGACATGCACCCGTATCTCAGATGCTGTACTTTCTGCTAAGTGCTTTTGCCATTCATTTTATAAGTTTTTCCATTAATTTCTATAATTTCTGAAAATTCGATCTCAGAGTCATTTTAAATTCAAATTCAATTGTTTCTTCTGGGATGACTGAGCTAAATGCTTCTGCTTGCAGGTTTCTTACAAAGCTTCTAACAGAGGATTTACCTAGGCTATTTGTGCGTCCAAGAAAGATAGTTCTGGATTTTCAGAAAGGAAAAGCTGTAGGACCTGTTCCGGATGATACCAAATCTGCAGAAAATCAAGAGGGAAATAATGAATTTGCTGGAGAATTGTCTGTGACTCTTCTAGATGCACGAAAACTCAGTTATATATTCTATGGTAAAATAAGTAACTACTTTTTATTTGGCTAACGAACTGAGTTGTCAATTGTTGGCATGAATGCAATCAGCTTATGAGAATAACTACTACTCAGATTAAATAATCTCTTCTTACATAGTACTATGACACTTTTGCTATCCCGTGACATTTCAGGCAAAACTGATCCATATGTTATTATAAAATTGGGAAATCAAGAGATACGTAGCAAAAGAAATAGCCAAACCACAGTCATCGGACCTCCTGGTGAGCCTATCTGGAATCAGGTGAGCAAAGCTCCAACTAAAAAGATGAATGATTTTGCATTATTTTATGGGCCTCCTATGGGTAGGTTCATTACTTCAACTAGCCCCATGGTTCTCGAATTGATCTCTTAGTTCTTTATCTGTTTGCGATTGCCTGAAATGTATGGTTTCATGAGAATCAAAGCGATATTCTGGACCTATTTTTTTTATACTACTTTAATTAAATCTCGCAGGATTTTCACTTGTTAGTTGCTGATCCTCGGAAAGAGAAATTATTCATTGAAGTGAAGGATTCTCTTGGATTTACAGACTTGACTGTGGGTACTGCATTGGTAAGATTTTAAATTTGCAATTTTTTCCCCTTGTCTAGGCATAATAGGTGTTCGATGCTGTTCGCTTCTGGGTTTGCAAAATGTGCGTGCATGTTAGATGGAAACATTCACTCTTGACCTAGTGCTTTGACATAATAATAATAATAATAATTGTGATACCTTTTACTAATGCCCACCATATGGAGCCAAGGGAAGATAGTTTGGTTGACGGTCAATGTCTTGTCAAGGCTCCAAAGGAGTGGTGCTTACCGCGGTTCTTCTTGCTAAAAGTCAAAAGGAAATATCTTCTGGACTCTTCTTTATTGTTGCTAAAAATCAGAAGATTTTTTAGAAGATTCCATGCAATGGTCCGCCTACGAAATCTACTCTTAACTTAATGTTAATGGGTGAACGAAGTTTAGCCTAATTCAAAAAGAGCATTGCCCATATTTTGTTGTGGAGGTGGAATAAAGGCATACATCCTGGGTGGGTAGCCCGAACGAATCTATGGAGCAAGGGGGACGAAGTAGGCTTCGTTCTATTCTTGACCAACAAGAAAGCCGCATAAGTCAATATGTAACCTACGAAAGATCGTTTGCGGGTTTGGGTTCTGTAAGACTTCCACGCATACCCTCGGTCACCGAGCCGAGCTTTGGCATGACGTACGCGTGGAAAGGTTAGCAAGCGGAAAGAGCCTATTCCCCAGTACATCTATCACTTTCTTTCTATTTCTTATGAAGTGGCGGTGTAATTGAGGTGATTCGAGAAAAGATGGAATAGGAGGGCGTGTTTCTAGAACGAACTAGCGGGCAAAGGATAGATGTAATTACTTGTTTATCAAGCCGGAGGAGAGAATTAACGCCAAGGCATCTTGAAATGCATCCCCTCTCTTCTTTGACTTCTTTATGGGGCCCCTACTTCCCCTATAGGTGGGGAAGTTTTTAATGTGAAATATTCACCACCAGTCTGATGCACTGTTAGTAGTAAAGAATCAGGAAACAAGAAAATAAGTAAATTTATTGATGATATAATAATAGGGATGAAGATGTATGAAACTTCTCCAGCGGGAACTGAAAAATCTCTGCCCAGCAAGAGTACTTTACCCAACTGCTCCAATGGCACAATGTCTATTTTGAGATGTATGGTGTGGAGAAAGAAAATATATTTTATTTTTGTCTCCAATGGTTAAATGTCAATTATGAAATAAATTGACACATGTAAGATAATAATTGGTTGGCGGATATAAAAATATAAAATAAATAATATAATATAGAAGAATATGTCTAGAAGCCCTTCATTGATCCGGGAATCCAAACATTGGTTGGCTCAGGGAATCACCAAAGGAAGGTGAGAAAGCCCCTACATATATTCAACTTGACCCAAAAGCCTTGAACCCAGTCGTCATGCCAGCATCCAATCGCATCTCCCAAAGGCCGAGGGATCTTACATATTTCAAATGCCACATTGGATTTTTAGGATTATGTGGCAATGGAAGAGAGCAAATCCAATGACCATTGGAGATGCTCAATGTTATTACAAACTGAATCTCCATGTTCCTATGCTGTTGATGACGCTGTCGTATATACTAAGTTTTTGCTATTATGAAATGTTAATAACATATAAAAGAATCAATTAAAATAAAAGGCATATAAGGAATACCAAATCTTTCAAAATTTTCAAGATTAAGCACCATTTTCAGCATAAGATATCCTGAAGTTGATTTCTTGTGGTTCTTTCATCTCTATCATGCACACTATCAGAAACCTTATTTATGTTCAAGTGAATATCCTCAATATTTTTAACAATTGAGTGCAATCAGGTTGATCTTGGATCTCTGAAAGACACTGTTCCAGCGGACAGAATAGTGGTACTTCGAGGAGGTTGGAGCCTGTTTGGAAATGGTTCAGCTGGAGAAATCCTATTGCGCTTGACCTACAAAGCATATGTTGAGGATGAAGAAGATGAAAGGTCTGTGAAAGTCTCAACAGATACGGAGGCATCTGAGGATGAGCTATCTGATTCCGATGAGCAGCGTCCAAAGGAATACATTATTGGACCCGACAAGGAATCTTTCATGGATGTTTTAGCAGCATTGTTAGTAAGTGAGGAGTTCCGAGGGATAATGACTTCCGAAACACTGAATGCCAACAGGTCTTTAGATGCCGAGATAAGTAGCCCTACATCAGAATCCTATGCCAAAACCGAACTGCCAGCTCCTGCAAATAATAGTGGTAGTTCTCGAGGTAGTCATATTTTGGGATTAATGTATCCTACTGTTTGGATTTGTTATGTTTCGGTTTATTTATCAATATATTCCCTGTTAACTCCAACCTCTAATTTGCAGGGTCAACTTTGTTTTGGCTTGCCTTTGTCACAAGTATCTCAGTCCTCATAGCTTTGAATATGGGTGGTGCCAATTTGTTTAATCCTTGATACAGTGTGAGTAACGTGACACATAAGGCACCATTTTTCAAAACCTAGACCTGAATATCTACGCATCACACACGCGCTTAATCAATAAGAGGGAAAAAAAGGGGAAAAACAACTGGATTCTTTGCTTCTGTTTGTGCTTTATTTTGACAGGTGGTCTTTTTATAACTAATAATGACATTGCTGACCCTAGGATGCTTGTGTCACAGCCATGTCGAGATTGCTGCTTGCTTATCTTGGATGTACAGAGAAAAGAGAACTACCCTAATATTTCAGCCAGGAGAGGAGAGTATACTATTTTTGCATTTACTAGGTTAATTGTTTATTACTTTATAGGCAGAGTGAGTGTGTTTTGTTGGCGGAAAATTTCAGGGTATTGCTATAGGTTAGACGTGATAATTTTATATCACTAACTAGTTTGTTTTGTGCACAGCCGGTCCAATTATTGTCATAATTAAGCATGTAATTAAACTATAATCGAGTTTTATGCTATGTTGTAAAAGTGTGTTAGTGATTGAATATTAATTTTAGTACATACGTATCATGCTTTTATTTATTCTTATAATATATAACTAAAAGCACGATAGCCGCTACCATTTTGAAAATATTACTATCGACAATAAGCATCGAGTTAAATCTCATTTTGCTTACAATGCCTTAATCTATAGTCGAAATGTAAAAGTCAGGCCACACGAAACTTCAACTACAATTTTATTTCAAATGCCCTAATCCATAGTCCAAAGATAAAAGTTACTAAAATTCAACTACAATATAATTTGAAATTACTTGTCGGTTCTTGATGTCAAGTTGTTTAGTGCTAAAGTTGCATTGAAACACACATTTGATTTTAACTCTAAATGTGATTATACGGTACCAATGAAGAATGTGTACTTTTTAGAATGGAACTTACAATTATATATGGAATTTGGGTCATCATTTTTGCACAACATTTATAATAATAATAATGTAATCTTCTATTTTTGGACTACCCTTTTAGGGTTCTTATTCGTACTAATATTAAGGGAAATGTTAGATTATATAGATACCCGAGATTTCACCATTTCAAAACTAAACAAGCATAGCTAACTTTGAAGGGGTTTTTTCAAGCTGCTACTCGGTCTAAATCTTCTCGCGAGCCTAAATCCATTGTTTTATAGAGGAAGAACAATATACAGTGGTAATTCATCTTTTATAGAGCATAAGCCTATGATTCCATGATCAGAAGGACAGTGAAAGTGACTCACACACGCAGAGACAAAGTATATCAACAGAATCTAACAAATTTATAAGACGACGAATAAGAGATTTGCATTCTTGAATTATTTCATCCTTATTATCAAGTGAACTAATAAATATATTATCCTCTCATCTCTTCAGTTGTATCATCATAAACCTTATGTTGTGCCAATAGCAGCCTTCTCAACTTTCCACCAAGCCAAATTCAAAAACCAATACAATCAAAACATAACAAAACCCGGCAGTCATGATTCACAAATTTCCGAATCACCACCACCAAAACATCACCTAAGAAGCAAGAGAAGGTGGGGCATCAACCGTACCAACATTAGCTCGTAACCCTCTCACGAAAAGTGGATCCCGTCAAGCTCATGTACTAACATGGGTCCCTAAAATCCGACTTCGTGCTCTCCTTGTTGAAATTGTGCTTCCCGCCCGTCCCACTGCACGCCCTCTTTAAATCGAGACCTACACTATTTTCTAGTTAAAAACATCAACTTACATAAATTGCATGAGTTTAGAAAGTATATATATTTGATAAGTATTTGATTAGCTATAAATGTGTGTACGCCCTATTTTTTTCTTTTCCATCAAGATTACTTTTCTGTTGTCTCCGTTTTTCCCCATTCAATAAGAAAAGGGAGCCTTCAACTCAAACTTTGAGCAGAACATGGTAAAAAAAGGAAAAAGAGTCACAATATATTCAGATAATTGTAAAAATAAATATTAACATGAAATGTTTAGAGCCGAATTGATGAAATGTTAAAAAAACATGTTTGCCTATCCTTTTCACTTGATTGAGGGTCCTACTTATAATCTTAGAGGTTACAAATTAAGAAGAAAATAAATATAACTAAGAGAAGAATAAAAAAGAATCATATCCTTGATTTCCTCCCAAAATATTTCCTGATTTTGTTACTTCCATGTTTGCCATCTCCAATATCTCACAAAGCCCATCAACAAAAAAAAAAGAAAAAAAAAACTATACAGGGATATTCATACATGCAAAATTTTGATGTTTAACTTCATGCTTGTAAAGAACAACCAACACGTGGAGTTAAAAAAGCATGAGCAGATAAATTTTAGTTGATTGATATAATTCTTGAAGTTTATTGGTAGAGAGTAGTTATGTTATGTAAGTTTTATTCATACAACTCTATTATACAATATTTCATGTCTGGTGTTATGAATCACATGAGCTCTTGAACAAAGTACGTCATATGACTTTCCAGAGCTCTACAAAAGTATCATAATTAGTTCAAAGGGAAAACATTTTGATCTTTAAACATATGACTATTTTATATTGAGTATGCAGTACAAAGTCCCATAAACACATAGAGAGATGCATGGCAACTACCTTGTTAGTGTCAACCAGAGTAAGCACAGTTAGTTGCTTCAGCTTCATGACTTGCTCAGAGACCAATTGAGGGAAACGGTTAGCAATAGCTGCATCATTAGATCACAACAGAAAATGTAAAAAGGCATCCAGGGAGAAAATAAAAATAAATTCCTTGAAGTTAGAAGTCTTATAGAGGGAGAACTAAACAAATAAATAACTTAAGCACCATATAACCAAGTATTTGTCAAGAGTGCTAGTCTTTTTGTTAGATCCCACCTCAGAACTCTCCTTCCATTAAAGAATAATATGAGCATCATTAAATAAGTACAAAGGATACTTGCAATTCACAATCAGTTATGTTCAGGAACAGAGTAACGAGGTCAATGATAATATAATATAATCTATATTATAGATGCCGTTTCCTAGTTGGAGTCAGCCAACAATGGTGAATGGTAACAGGATTCTCCTATACACATATAAACAAATAAATTGAAGTGTATTACTACTGAATTCATAAAAGTCCAGGCGGCGCTTTTCTCTTGACTTGAGCAAAGCGAAGAGGTAGCTTTGGGCTAGCTTGACTTTGCAGTTCTTTGTATTTGATTATTTTGCAATTTATTCAATTTCCAATCTCATAAATAAGAAGTAAGGTAGTAGAATTATATAAATCACCTCAGTCATCAACATTTCACAGAAACGTACCTACAACAACTCAAATGTAAAAATCCTTGGTGATGGCTCAGAATCATATTTCTAAACAGCTGTTCAGTGTTCTCACTAATTGCCCTGAGAAATGAGTGGCGGAAAATGTCCTCCGCCTGCATAGTATACAGTCCCCTGTGCAAGAGCTCAGAAGAAAATGACAATTGAACTTTGTTTTAGCCATTTAGGGTAGTGAAGCATTATGGAAGTTGCTCTCGCGTTCAACCATTAATTAAAAGGTTAAATAGAAAACAATACCTGACAGTTGGGTGTTTTTTCTTCATGTACTCTATGTGCTTCTGAGACTGTTAAACCTGACCAGCCATAAAGTCTCAATTACATTGAATAAAAAGAGAATGTCTTTGTATCACTAAGAATTTCTGTACTCCTGACTTTGCGATGGACAAATTCGTTGAATGAGCAACTGTGGTTTCTTGATTTACAACTCTAAAACAAATATTCGCGATGGACATATATCATTTCACAACCAAATAGACCTGTTCGAGCAACTAACATCAACATATTCGCCCAATAATAATCCAACATACACTATAAACAAACAAATGAAAACACAATAATTTGTTGAACAAACAATATATACAAAACGATATAATTCGGTTTATACAGACAATCCAACAATTGAAAATGAACACAAAATTCACGAATTCAACACAACTAACTAAGAAGGAGTGTATGGATCCCTAGGCTTGCGCGCTCTGGACCCCCTTCGAGTATATACCATGTGAGAAGAAGACGAAGGTTGAGGTGTGAGAAGCGTGTCAGTTTGAAAAGCCTGCTCATTTTCATCTTCTTCATCTGAATAATTCAATTGAAAAAAGAAATCATAAATTGGACTGGAAAAAAAAATTGTAATTTAAAAATCTCACCTTGTTGAGGCTCGGGCTGCTCAGGTTGGAGGTGCTGGGCGGACGACGGAGCGCGGGGACGGGCCAGAGGTCTTCTAACCCCACCAATGTTGGGGGCGGGTTGATGCCTGGCCGTGTGTGACTGTGTTCTCATGGGTCGAATGTATTCGTCCTGGGAGAAAACTTGGCTGGACGGCCCCCCATGTGGAACACCCTGGCCCCCAACAGTCAAAGAAGAGAAGGCAAAGTTGTACGACTGTTGGAAGTCGGTCTGCGCTTCTGGAGGGATTTGAGGCATTAATGGTTGAATGTCAAATAATGCGCCATAAACCCCTTGTAGTGCAGAAGTCTGTAAATAAAATTCATAATAATTAGTATGAAACACACACAAAAATATAATAAACACAAATAATGAACACTTACCTGACAGCCTAACCGCTCGACAAGTGGATGATACCCGCCCGCCTGCTGGAACTCCAGGTAATTGGCAGGGTTATTGATGAATCTCACAGTCTTGCTGTGAAACCATTCAAGGTAACCCTGCTCCGGCTGCAGATAGTCGTGCACGGGGGCACCTAGGAGGAGACGTTGTTCTATTTCTTCGGTCCACGAGCTCAGAAACGGCACATGGAACGCGACCCAATCATGAAACGCCCTCCCAGTCATCCCCTGACCCTTGTGGTGTGTGTCCCAATCTCGCTCATCCAGAATGATCGGATCTTGGGGGATGGACTGGCGACACCCAAACTGATGGAGGACCCTGTCAGGCAGGTGTACCTCTCGGGTGTTCCAACTGAAAATCTACCCCCGGTACATCCAAAATTGTGGATCTCTTGAGCACGCCTCCGGGAGAGTTTCATCCTCCAGGTGTTGTCGATAGAGCTGCCAATCGAACTGTAAAAAAAATAACAATTGAATTAGTAATTAAGTTATTACAAAATTAGAAACATAAAAAGAAAGATATATCAAGTAATAGGAATTAAGAATATTACATCATACTCTCCCAACCCTGTTAACTGATCCTGGTAGGCAACCAATGTATTGGCTATGTTGGACCTCTTTTTCTGTCCCACCCACCTTAAAAATCAGAAAAAAATAAAGAAAATTGTAATCACAAAATTTGATAATGAAAATAATGTATGGATTAAATAAAAATAAAGGTTACCTCGCTCCCAATGGACAATCAGGCAGGGTATCAAACCTACTGGTCTTGACTATTGGGCGAATACGAGGGATATGCTCCCATGCCCAAACCTACACAAATGGACATTAATTTTGTTATTAGGTATTAGTCGAAGTAAGAAAAATAAAATATTAAATTTTCAAATAACAATTAAATAAATTTACCTGGATCAATTGAACGCAGTTCTTCATCCACTTCTCCTTGGCCTTGTACGAGGTTGACAACGCTCTGTATACTCCGGCCAAGAGCGCTGATCCCCAGCTGTACCCCTTAACAGCATCTATGTCCTGCAGCAGGTCGAGCCAGTAAAGTGGGACGCCATTCGCCCGCTGGTCGGGGAAGATGAAGGACCCAATGCACCAGAAGATAAGGGCCCTCGCCCTCTGCTCGTACACGATGTCCGGTTGTCCTTCTTGCAACACACGGTTGCATTCCTCCTCTAACCCTCTATCATTCAGATACTGGCCTTTAATGTCCCAAGAAGGACATTAAAGGTTGTCCTTCTTGCAACACACGGTTGCAACACACGATGTCCGGGAGTCGAGGAAGCGAAGTGCGAGAAGCCTTGGGTGATGTACGTTGACGGGTCGATTTTCGACCCTAGCCGCAGGTCCTTCAGTTATTTATCTCAGTGGATGGTCGTTCGATTTTCGACCCCGTTGCAGTCTCCTGGTGTTCATTGGGAGGTTTGATGACTATTTCATGATTGAGGACTTAGTCGAATTATAATCTCAGTGGCAGGTTGACGGAAATGGCCCGAAGAGACATCTCACTCTTGGATCGAGTCATGCTTACTCGACCAGAGTGAGGGAGACTAGATGATATATGATATTATATTAGACCGGGTTAATGGATAAAGGAATATATATTGAAGAATAAGCCCACAAATGGGCTAAAACAAATAGCATAAAGGCATGGGCCAAGCCCAACTTGGGCTCAAAAGGTACACTCCCCCTATAAAAAGGGCTAAGGTATCTCATTAACTCACTCTCTCTTCATTCATTACTATACTTTCCTTTTGAAACGAGTGCTGACTTAGGCATCGGAGGCCCGATGCCGGGACCCCTCACACGTTGGGTTCTTGCAGGTACAGAGGCCGTTCAAGTCGAAGGAGTCCGGGTGAAGTCAATTTTACCATTATTATGTTATTTAAAATAGTAAATATAAATAATATCATAATTAAATATAATAAAATAATTTTATATTTCATAAAGTTAGAAAATAATACATTTCTACGTAAATTCTAAACTATTAATTATATGAATTTTTTTTTTTTTTAAATTAATAAACGTGAGACACTGGCTCTATAAATATAAATATAATCACCATACAATAAAAACTGTTTTGTTAAAAAAAATCAAATATATGAAGTTGTATATAATATCAGTTTTATACATATATAATTTAAAAAATTTAACTATAAATATTTTTTTTGGCAAATTTTAGTGTAAAAAGACGTGCACCATTTTAATTAATTATCACTTTGTTCCTTATTTATTATTGTTGCATCATATATAATTTTACAATAAAAATATAAATTATTTTAAATTTTACTGTACAAATATTAATATATTTAAGTACCCGTGTAGTATACGGATAGAGTAATGATATAAAACCCACTTGGATTACAACTTGGGTTACAACTCAAGTGTAAATGCGTTGTTTTTTAATTTCTTGATAATGCATTTACACTTGAGTTGTAATCCAAATTGTTATCGAAGTTGTAATCCAAATTGTCATACGGATATTGTGCTAGTGAAGATTAAATTTGGAGTAATGCTAATTGTTATAAAAGCCAATTGGATTACAACTCAAGTGTAAATGTATTATATTTTAATTTCTTGATAGTGCATTTAGAGTTGAGTTGTAATCGAAGTTGTCATCTAAGTTGACTAAATAATATTATTTTTAAATTTGCAACACCAGGGCTAAATTTATAATTTTCCAAATATATATTCACATGCAATTTTATCCTAATTCTAATTGGGTGTTGCTAAATACCGCACCCTTTTTGCTAAATACCGCACCCCAATTTACATTTTTGCCCTTTTTATAAAAAAAAAAAATATGGACGCACATAAAAAACCAGGGCCCAAGCAGCACTAACAACACACTACTAATTCGAAAAAACACATCAAAAAGATAAGTTTTTTTTTATTGATACAAATCAAACATAAAAAACCGAAAAAAATAGCAATTTAATTCGGAAAAAAAGGGCAACTTCAAAACATCACAGGTAAGTTTTTTTTTTTTTTTTCGTTGATACAAATTTTTTTGGAAAAAAAAAAAAAAA
>BKCP01001558.1:24957-63688 GCA_008636005.1 Striga asiatica
TATAATTTAAAAATATATTATTTTATTTTTATATATTATTAAAAATATATTAATTTTTATGTCATTAAACAATATATTATTTTATTTTTTATATATTATTAAAAATATATTATTAAAAATATATTATTTTATTTTTATATATTATTAAAAGAGCATTTATACATAATTTATTAAAAGTATATTATTTTTAAAAAAAGCTTTTATTTATAATAATAAAAAATGATAATGTCATCCCATTCCAGTCTTATTCCTTCTGCATACCAAACGCATCAATGACAAAACATGTTTCATTCCATTCCCATAATTATTCCATTCTTCAACTCATTCCATTCCTATGAAATTCCATTCCATCATACCAATCATGTCATTATTATTTAAGCATAAGTTGGGAATCATCAACAAAAGCAGCGGCTTAAAAAACGCCACGTGAACGGTCCGATTTCCCCAGAACCGACTGGCGCACGTTATTTGGTCAAATATTAGGGTTGCGTCCGATTGTTTTTCTCATTATCGTATTGCCTGCATTATTGACTTGCCTATCTCATACTTCTCTCTCTAGAATTTTTTTTTTCTTTCTTATTTTTTCGCCAGATCTTGAGATGGAGATGGAGCGCGTGACCGAGCTGACGATGGATCGGCGGCCGAGGAAAAGGCCGCGGTTGGGATGGGACGTTCTTCCTCAAGCCCCTAAGGTATTTTTTTTATAAGATCTTAAAATCTTGGTCTTCTTCCTTTTCCTTTTTTTTTATGGTTTGTTTTGTAGATCTGATGCGAATTTATGAATATTATTGGGTCAGGTATGGATAATGGCTTTTTATTTCAGTAATAAATTCGCCTTGCTGGTGTGGTTTTATGTTTTGTTTGGTTTCTGATTGATTCGAAGAATTCTTATTTTCTAATTCCTAATTATTTTAAACGACCTCAGATCTGATCTTGCTTCTTATATTTATCTTTTATGACTTTTGAAGAGACAATTCTGGTTGTATTGTCTGTATTATATTACTTCGAGCTGACTTATTTTCATGGAGTGCTGGACCTTTTTTTCTTAGAAGACCTCCTTATTTTATTCCTAAGTTTTGAAATTATTAGTCAGAATTTATGATCTATCTTATAAAGGATGAGTCTTCACTGTTTATTATGACTTTGATTTTGTATGGTACTTTTGTGATGTGAGTATTCACCCTTATTTTGGGATTTCTATTGCTATTCTTGGTTTGATGTGAGATGTAGTGGTGGCATGGTGCACAGTGGTCTCGAGGAGGTAAATAAAATTAACAACAACCTTTTATATTGAAAAAAATGTGAATGGGTGCCTGTGTGTAGGCTCAGCTAGGATTGTTTTCTGGACAAGAGATTGGAATTGTGACAAGCTATGAACCTTTGAGGGCACTCACGGATCATCCTAGTTCACTATTTGTTAAGGGTCTTGCTCGAAATGGTTCACCCCCATGGCGAGAAGATGACAAAGATGGCCATTATATGTTTGAGATCGGAGAAAATTTAACTTCTCGCTGTAATTACTTTCACTACCATCAGAACACATTCTCTTTGTTATGCCTTGATTTTCGGACTTCATGGATGAATTGGATTTGGTCACTTTAGTTATATATATTAAAGTTTGATTTGGTGTTGGGTCAATACTTCTTGATATAGCATCATGTTTATGTTGCCATCTTAAGTTTTAAAATGATCTGTAAAGATTTATTCACAGAAAAGTATGATGCGTTGTTCTTTTATTTAGTGGACAACTTTGATCCTTACTTATGAGGTTTTTGATTTGCTTATTTACAGATAAGATTCACGGCAAGATGGGTGAAGGTATGTTCATTCAGCAGTTTGTATTGATTGTACTGACTGCTATCACTTTTGGCCTTTGGGTGCGGTTTCTGACTAACCTTATTATGTTTACAGGTACTTTTGGTCAGGTTTTAGAGTGTTGGGACAGGGAGAGAAAAGAAATGGTAGCCATCAAAATTGTCCGTGGCATTAAGAAATATCGTGAAGCAGCAATGATTGAGGTAGAAGTACTCCAACAACTTTGTAGACATGACAAGGGTGGCAATCGGTGAGTTTTGGTTTCGTCTTTTCTTAACATATAGTCCCTTAGCTTTTGTAAAGTGATCACATGGTTGAACAAGTTTATTCCTTGCAGTTGTGTTCAATTACGGAACTGGTTTGACTATCGTAACCATATCTGTATTGTAAGTATATGATTGATTTGTTGGCTTAAATTCCCCATCCTAACAAATACTATGGGGCTTAAATCAATCCGTGGACTTAAATGGTTTCAACAGGTCTTTGAGAAGCTTGGACCAAGCTTATACGATTTCCTACGCAAAAACAATTATCGCTCATTTCCCATTGATCTTGTCCGTGAGATTGGCAGACAACTGTTGGAATGTGTAGCATGTGTGTAAATATTTTCTGATTCATTCATTTAGACTAATGCTTAATGAACCACTAGTTTTTGAACAGTAGTTTTCTTTCTATCTGCCATTCAAATTGAGGAAGAATGTAATGCACTTCATTTTTTTTTCCATTTAAGGACGGTTTTTTTAATTGGTTGGTGTTGTGCTTTGTGTTGATTGTTTCTTATCACCTCAGTTATGCATGATTTGCACCTCATTCATACGGACTTGAAGCCTGAAAATATTCTTCTTGTGTCACCGGAATATTTAAAAGTTCCTGATTACAAGGTAGTTTGTGTATGGTCTTGCCAGCTTATACCACTGGAAGTGCATAGCTAATATATGTTGTTATGAGGCTCTTATTTATTGCATTATCTCCAGGGTTCTTCAAGGTCTCCGAAGGACAACTCGTATTACAAGAGGATCCCAAAGTCGAGTGCTATCAAAGTAATTGATTTTGGTAGCACAACATATGACAGGCAGGACCAGTCATATATTGTATCTACACGGCACTACAGAGCCCCAGAAGTTATTCTTGGTAATGGGTTTCCCGGCGATGTATTCATTGTTTTATTTACTGTACTTTTGCAAATTCTGACTTAATTTTTGTCTTTGCCCGTGTAGGACTTGGGTGGAGTTACCCTTGTGATATATGGAGCGTTGGTTGTATCCTGGTTGAACTTTGCTCGGTAATCTAATTGTTCCCTGTAGAGTTGTGATTTATATTGTGTTTTGCTCCCCATCAATAAGCAATATGTGCCTCTTTCCATAGGGCGAAGCTTTGTTCCAAACCCATGAAAACTTGGAGCACCTTGCAATGATGGAAAGGGTACTCGGAGCCTTACCCCAGCACATGTTGAAAAAAGCAGAGTAAGCCTCTTATAATTTACATTATATAATGGGGTATTCTTAATTCCCGTGTGCTTGTTTCATTGATCTTTCTCTCGTGTTTGCAGTCGACATGCAGAGAAGTATGTTAGAAGGGGTCGACTTAACTGGCCAGAGGGAGCAGCAACTAGAGATAGTATGAGGGCTGTTCAGAAGTTGCCGAGGCTCCAGAATTTGATCATGCAGCATGTGGATCATTCGGCAGGAGACCTTATTCATTTACTACAAGGGCTCTTGAGATATGATCCAGTTGAAAGGTTGTCGGCTGAAGAAGCACTAAGGCACTCTTTCTTCACCAGGGATCGTCTGATTAGACACTGAGTCTGATTAGATACCGAGTCTTCCTTTTTTTATTGAAAGGGGAGCTCTTGATTTTGCACCGTGCCTGTAAGTACATGGTCATTCAAAGTTTTGCAGAGGTGGTGCTTTCGGAAGTAGTTGCTGAAATTTCAAAATTCCAAGACCCGGTAATGTACATAGCCATAGGTACAAGCCTGGAATAATTCGGCGGTCTGCGTTTGTATTAATTCTTGTGTTGTATTCCTGAAGACTTTTATTCTCAACTTGCCTTGTTATATTGTTGTGATAGATTTCTTTTTTCATGGCATACTATAAATGGTGTTTGGAGAAACATTTAGATGTTTTTGCTGCTTTGTCTGTTCTCTGGTGAATTTGGCTTGTCATTCTCAATGGTGTAATGTCTTGTTCATCATAGTGATGGTAATATTAATATATTGATCAAGAGGTTATACCATAAGGATTTGTGAAAGTTTAATCTCATCTCTTATTAGCTCTTCGGAGTCAAACTACATATAGTAAACTTAAGATTTTGATTAATTTTGCAAGATTTGGAGTGACCTAGTCACAGCACAAGAATTCTGGATTATATAAGGGTCACAAGCATTCTTGATTAAATAGATACCGTCGAACCAAATTGTTTCTGCTGTGCAAGCCTCTAATAGTTACACGAGGGATGTTACCAATTTGTTAGGTATATATTTATTTGTTTATTTATTTTTGTGTTAAACAACCAAACCAGACTCCAATAATTACACGAGGGATGTTACCAATTTATTAGGTATATATATTTTTTCTATTGTTAAGCAAATTAAACAATACTTCACTTAACATGTATTCATTTTTTAACTCAACCTTTTAGTAAAGAATTAAACTAATTTAATAAAAGCTTGTGGATACAGTCAAGTATATGATTTTAAAACAATAAATTAGTGGTCTCAAGCCACTAAATGAACTATTGACTTAAAAAAATTGTAATGTCCATAGTATGTATCTTATTAAACTAAAGTGATAATTTTAAAAATACCGTAATTTAAAGTAAAATTGTAAATATAACATAAATGATTAAATATAACATAAATGAGCAAATGAAGGATAAACACAAATATACAAGATTACATATAAAATCTTTAGTATAAAATAATATGAGAATATTTTATTTTATTTGCCTCGAGATAATTTTGAAAATTTATGTTGACAAAATAAATACAGAGTGGTAACATCGAGTATGTGACAGTGGATGAAAAACTAACAAATTGTCGATCGATCTATTATGTAAGTTACTTCATTATCTAGAAAAGTCAAAAAGAGTCATATATAAAAGGTTGTATATAGAAGGTTGACTCCACTATAGAACCAACTGTTGGCTTCACAAAACCGATTTATATTTATTAATAAAAAAATGAGTAAGTTATATTATTGTCTATCAAATATTGTAACTGAAAATAGTAAAATTTCGTAACCCTTTAGATGCTATAAATTTTCTATGACAAAGCAAGATAAATAAATAATAAGATGGGATAAAAATAAAGATTTTCATTAATGTTTTAGATTTGTTCATTAACAAAATATTAGTACAATACCCGTGTACATACATGAGTGCTGGATTATGAAGCATATGTAAAAAATATTAATTTTTTTAAACTAAAATAATTTAATTTTATATAAAACATTATTTTGGGTTTTAATTAAATTGTCAAATTATATTTTTTAATCATAATAATTAAACACTCGTATATTAAATAAAAATGTCAACTCATATTGAATTTTTTTTACTTATATCATATAAAATTATCGACATTATTTACTATTATTAAGTAAAAAGAATAAATATATTAAATAAATAGAAATAATATGGTGATATGTATATGCATAAGTGCAGAAATATGTTTGTTTAATATGAAGCAAAATAGATTAATTTTTTACTTCATTAGATGCCTAATACATCAAGGGTAGTATCCGTTGTGCTTCAGAGTTTTCTAACTTTATATGAAATTTTAGAATTTAGATAAATAATTATTTATTTTTATTAGATTGATAACATACCAATTAGATTTGAAATAAATATCATTTTTAAAAGAATATATATTACTATTTTGTATTATATATATATAATATGGATGTCAAATCGAAAATCGTTAAAAGATAGTTAATTTGATATATCATATATAAAAATAAAATACAAACAAAAAAGTTATAAAATCTTAAAATAAGAAGAAGAAACATTTATAATAATTAATGCATGAATTAAATAAGAAAACGAAATGTATTGTATGGTAATATAGGAAAAAGAAATATAAAATAATTTATATGGCAACTAATTGTAGAAGTAAAGAAAGAAAAAATCAATTATGATCTAGTATGATAAAAAATATTAATTTATATTCAAATCTAACTCCAAAACATGAGTTTTTGCCAATAGAATTTCAAAGCATGAGAGTTTGCCATGTAGTAAGTTTCATTATTGTCTATCAAATATTGTAACTGAAAATAGTAAAATTTCGTAACCGCTATAAATTTTCTATGACAAAGCAAAATAAATAAATAATAAGATGGGATAAAAATAAAGATTTTCATTAATGTGTTAGGTTTCTTCATTAACAAAATATATATTCCGAGTTTATATAGGGGGAAGGGAACAACTTTAACAACCAAATAACGTGCCTACGACGCCTTTAAACACAGAGACACACACATAATATAATATTCTCCGACGCCAATCCTTTAAGCACCCCGATCTCTTGCAATTTCTGAATATAAAGGTAGCGCTACATTTAATTCTTTGACGCAATATATGCTGTTCCTTCCTTTTCTTGTTTTTTCATGTATTATTGCAATTTCCTCTCTGTCTCAATGTTTTTGATCGCTTCATACTTTTCGCCCTATATATGCATGTAATATTTATTTGGATCAAGAATGCTTTTTAAAATTCCATGAGATTAGTTTCCTCTTGCGCGTCTTCATCTGCATAATTTTTGGCAATCTGAGCTACATATTGAATAAATCAATTTATGTCACTTGAGGGAGGTCCACGTGTCAATTATCCATTGCATAATCGATTGAATCTTTGTTTGAGTCTATTTGAAATACCAAAAGCTTCATCTTTTTCCAAACCACACGCTTCCAGTGTCTGTTTTCTTGTTTATTTCCGAAAAAGTTGGTTCAAACAGTTTGTTGTCTACCTTAACTATGAATCATAAATATATCAGCTTTTGGTTACTTGAATGATGAACATCATAAATTTTTCCATAATCTACAGAACCCCCATTTTATCTGCCCCATATGGGATATCCTAATGGATTTGTGAATGCCCAAGAAAACAAGCCCCTAGTTTCCTTTGGAGTCATATCTGATGTCCAATATGCCGATATTCCCGACGGGCGCTCGTTTCTTGGTGTCCCCCGTTACTACAGGCACAGTCACCTTGTGCTGCAAAGAGCCGTAAAAAAATGGAACGACAAAAAGGTCGATTTTGCGATCAACTTTGGGGATATTGTAGATGGGTTCTGCCCAAAGGATCAATCTTTAACCGCCGTTGAGAAAATAGTCGACGAGTTCAACGTTTTCCAAGGGCCTGTTTATCACATGATCGGGAACCACTGTCTCTACAACCTCCCTCGCGAAAAGTTACTGCCTTTACTCGACATTCATAGCCATAACCATCTCGCGTACTTCGAATTTTCACCAGTCCCAGAGTACCGGTTCGTGGTTCTCGACGGTTATGACATCAGCGCTATCGGCTGGCCCAAGGACCACCCGAAAACATCAAAGGCTTTAAATATTCTAAAGGAGAGAAATCCGAATGCGGAGAAAAATTCTCCAAACGGGCTCGTGGGCCAGGAGAGAAGGTTTCTCATGTTCAATGGTGGGGTGGGGAAAGAGCAAATGGAGTGGTTGGATAAAGTGCTTCAAGACTCGACGAGGCTCGACCAGAGAGTGGTGATATGCTGTCATCTACCGTTGTATCCCGAGGCATCATCCAACGAGGCCCTCTTGTGGAATTATAATGAGGTGATGGATATGATTCACAGGTACAGATGCGTAAAGGTCTGTTTGGCCGGACATGATCACAAAGGAGGTTATTCGGTCGATTCTTACGGCGTGCACCATCGGATTCTTGAAGCGGCCTTGGACTGCCCTCCTGGGACCAATGCCTTTGGGTGTGTCCATCTTTTTCACGATCGTTTGGTGCTGTACGGTACGGATAGATTGAAATCTCAAGAAATGCTTTTCTGTCCATAGTTGTGGTGGGACTTCTGCTTATGTTTAGGAGCAGTTTCGATTTTTATGTTTAAGGAAAGGTGCACGAGTTCAGGATGTTGTTAATACAATCCTCTGCTCGTTGAGAAATCATTTTTCTGTTATTAGAATCCAATTGAAATATACATGAACTGGAAATAATAACAATATCGTGACTTGTCGGTCGTTTGCAAGACTGGTTTTCCCATGGCTTACACTCTGTTGTCAAGTTCTTACTTTTTCATATCTGCACCTCAAATGGTTAGCTGATCCTCCAGAGGTAATAGCTTTTTATTCGTACAAAAAGCGAATATTTTCTTATATTAAGTGTGGGAATGAAATGTTTCGAGTTCTGGAAATGTACTGAAGTTTTTCAAGAGACATTGCATAAATAAATGTACTGAAGTTTTTCAAGAGACATTGCATAATGGAACTTGAGCTTTGTATTTAGTAGGTTATAATGAGCATGAATAAATATATGCCAAATAGATTGGGGACTTTTTCAAAAGAATATTTGCCATTAGAGGATTTACATTGTGGATTGTGGAACATAAATTAATACAACAGAATGACTAACAGCCTTCTGAATCAAGTTACACATCATTTCCTAAGATACCTATCATCCCATGTAGACTTGATAGTAACATTGACTTCATACTTTTGCATTTGCATTTTTGCACATGTTGTGACCAAAGGGTTGCAGTCAATTATCTTGGTTCTGCGTAGAGAATCAGAATCCCGAGCTATCTCAGGAATCCGTTGTAACCTGTAACAGTGCTTTAAGCTCAAGTACTTGAGCATCGGGAAGCTGTTTTCTCCAACTGTCCATTGTACCAAATCAGTATCTTCAATCAAAACATACGTAAGCCTTGTGAATTCCGTGTCATCTGTTTCCCATTTCGGCCCCAGAAAGGCATAGCATCTCAGTTTGAGTTCTTCAAGCTTTGGCAATAAATTTACCTCCTTTATGTCCTTCCAAGGATATCCCAAACCACTGATACTCAACCTTCTAAGACCTGTCGGTAAATCTGAAATCGAAGCAATTGGGGTGGACCCAATAACTGTAGGATTCATTACCATGCATTTAACTGATTCAAGTTCATGAAAACGAGAAATATGATTGAAGAATCCCAAGGGCACTTCAACAGCATATGGTGTCAATTCAATTCGGATTCCTAGTCTCTTCAGATTCCTATAGGAAGCCCTTTCAGAACATTTTCTGTACAGCGTCTAAAAGTGTCAAGAGGTTTGGTAAAAACATGCCACAAGGATCTGGTAGATCGCTTCCCGTGACTTGAATATGCTTCAGTTCTTTCATGTCCCATATCTCATTTGGCAAAAACGAACGCACTCTAAAGGGTCTGATATTCAGATTAGTGTGGACAATCAAGAATTGAAGGTTCCATAGTTTGGATATGGAATGAGGTAGGTTCCCGTTATAAGTGACGGCAAGGTACCTTAACTTAATTAGTTTGAGTACTTGTGTCGGGAACTCGTAAAAACAGATCGTGAGAGCATCAAGTACTCTAAGCAGACTCAAATCCGCAGGTATGGGGACCGAGTATTGATGAGGTGGCCCGAAACATAAGAGAGAGCGTGCAGTTGAAATAGATGTCATTGAGTTGTATACATCCTTGATGTGGAATAAACGTTGTTGTGCATGCATAATCGATGTTGACAAGTTATGTCTTTCGTCAGACTATCGGCATGCTTGTTTAAGACATGAAGAAAATTGCTTTTTGCAGCTATTCTTTTGCAAAGGTGGCAAAAGACAGAATGTTGGCGGCAGTTTTTAGTTCTAGAGGTTTTCTTGCACACCAAAACAAGACTTATTGAGAGGAGGGCCTTCAAATATTTCCAGGCAAACTCGTCCAATGTCCCGAGCTTGATAGGCTAGAGTAATCCCTCGGCACTCCATAGTTTGATAAGCTTGGAGCAGGGGATTTCGAAATACTGAGGAAAAACTCCCATATAGAGAAAACATGGTTTTAAGTGTTGAGACAAGTGATTATAGCTCGGAAGTAGTACCTTGGAAATTTGATCATACGCATCCGTGAAAACTGAATTTTCTCCCGCTGTAACATTTTCCCAAAGCTCTAGACTTATATCGGTTTTTGATAAGAGGGCAGCAATCGTAACGATTGTAAGAGGAAGACCATCACAATTCTCAGCAATCTTCTTCCCGGCCTTTTTGAGTAGAGCAGTACAAGAAAGTTCCCGGGAGAACACCTTTTCACGAAAAAGTTTCCAACTTTCATGCTTATTCAAAAAGCGTACGTTCAGTCGAAAGTTAGACCTCATGGCTACCTTTTCTAGCCTGGTCCTCACCAATGGTAAACATCGTATGGAAGTGAGTCTAGAAACTCATTAATGAAATGTGGGTCTCACACATTATCCAACACGAAGCGATGCATCCAATAATCTCTATCGATATTCACTTGCGCTCGAATTTGTTTCACGATTTCATCGAGCTGATAGTCACTTCCCACGTTCACCCAAGCTCGAAAACCAAAATCCTTCACGATTGCTGGATCATTGTAAATTTTTGCAGCTAGTGCCGTTTTGCCAATCCCTGCCAGCCCGCACAGTGAAAATACCCTGTCTTTCCCCACGAGCAACCGATCTTTGGTTTCACTAAACTGATCAGATAATCCAACCATTTTCGTCTTGCTCCCTCCATCACAAGCATCAAAGATTGATCTGACATCATCATCATTATTGCCGTCATCATTTCTTTTTCATTGGATAATTCATTGATAAACTCCTCCTTCAACTTGAAGAATGAAAATACGAGAAGAACTTAGAAGGTGTTTAATGGTATGTTTAAGAGAAACCACAGCAGCATATGCCATCTCTCTCTCTCTCTCTCTCTCTCTCTCTGGCTGTGATTCACACAACTAAAATGGGTTTCGGAAAAGCAACACCGTCTGTGGGAAGAGTTATAGGGTGGACAATCAGAGAATTGCAAAGACGAAACTGTAGCCTTATGCTTTTATTTTGCAGATTTTTGTGCTGATTGGTGATGAGAACATCCAAAAAGAAACTATCTTTGCAGTTGGTAAAGGATCATACATTTTGAAACTGGTTCTGCATTTTCCCATCTGAACCAACGGCAAACTTTTCCCCACGATCCTGTCATATGCATGGCTCAGCTTATTTAATTTTTGTTCACACATCAAGCGTAGTGCTTACATATTATTATAATGTGTGTATATTCAAATGTATACATAAAGTCAACCTCGTTGAAACATTGGCCTTTTATGAATTACGAATGTTGAGCACACTGACATTGAAATGGTCAAAGAAATCACCAACAGCTGGCCATCATGTGAATGTTATACTTATACCACATTGGCTTTTGTTTATTTGTTTTCTGTATGCATTATAGGTTTGTTTATTGTTCTGCTTCTTTTTGTGTTATTGTTCTTATCTTTTTGGTTTCTAAGAAGGCTAAATCCATAGGATGTGATGTAAGAGAAATTTTGGATTATTATACAAACACAGGGAGTCTCTCCCTGTAAAATGCAAGGATTAGAGCGGTGAATGTAGCCTATTGGCTGTGGCCTGGGCAAAGCAAATGCAGATGAATAGAGAAAATGACTGCAGGTTAATGTCCATTTCACTAATTTAGAATCATGTGCTTGGATGAGTTTTCTTCACAAAGGTTCGACATAGATTTTTTTTTTCTTTGCGTTAAACGAGGCAATCGCACTTGCGATGCACCTGATGATTATTAGTTCCACATGTATTGAAAGATGAAATATATTTTAATTATACTAATTTAAAATAATGGTAAAATAGAATGCATAACAAATGTGAGGAAAAATCGAAACGAGATTAATCATTCTCTTGTAATTCCATTGAACAGAAAGATTTAAGCAACATTATTGATTAACATGGAACGTCTTACAGTTTATTGAACAAGACGAGCATCGAAGACACTCGAATCATACATATTAATAATTACTCAAACTGCATAAGGCAACAAGACAAAAATGAACAACACTGATGTCCAACAGCATCATGAACACAAAGAAAATGCTGCATGCAGTTACTCGGGCGGGAGGTGATGAGCATCGGAGTTTGATAAATTGTTTCGACTTCATTTTTCAGTGTCATGTACCCTGCAGGAATCAGTAAGACTAAATACAGGTGACTACTTAGAAACAATAAATACTCTGCAGCACTAGAGACCCAAGCTTCTCATATTTGAACTCAGATTGCTTTCTCGAAAACGAAACGGAAACTTAAAATCATGTGTATTTCTACTCTAGTAATTTTCAAATAATAATTCAAAAGTTAAATGAATTAATCTTTACACTTCCTATACTTTTACTTCACTGATGATATCTCTGTTTATAATCCATCTTCCCATGTAATAAATAGGTGAGAACATCATCATTTTGACTTTTGAAAGATCACATTCAGTCTCCTTCCTAGTATGAACTGGTCCAGGTATATGCTAATTGAAGAAATATATGGTTAGATAGTGAACTAAATTTTATCTTCGACGAAAAGGGAAACATCCTTACTTAACCTAAGACAGAAAGCATGTGACTGCAATGAATTAAATCAGCAAGGCATAAATGTACCTTAGATCAGGCTTTCGATTGTCCCTGACATCCTAGACCAACAATGAGCTTGAAATTATTCTCCCACCTGGATTCACATTGTCCTTTCGATGCCGCTTTTCGCATCTCAATATCCCTGGCAGAGTTGACAGCTGATGCGGACACACCATCCATGTCCAATATCTCCAGGCTCTCTGTCACACCCTCTGGAATTTCCACCAACTTGTCACAGCTCCTAAGCACAAGCGTCCTGAGACTGGGAAAGAAATCAGGTGTGACCTCCCACACTGCTAAATCTGTGTCCTGAATCAATAAGTAGTGGAGATTGAGGAATCCGTGCCCGACTGCCCTCCAATCTCGCCCCACGAACGCCTTCCCTCTCAGCTTGAGCACCTGAAGAGAGTTGATCCTCGCCAGCTTCGACATATGTGTCCAGTCCAGGTGCGTGGACGTTATCGTCAGCCTCTTTAGCCCCGCCGGGAAAAAATTGTACTCCGGAAAGACGTAAATTCGATCCGAGACGGATTTATCGTTCACAAGCTTCAGCTTCTCCAGGAGGCGCAGTTCTTCGAGGGACCTCTTCACGCCGAAAAGAATAGCTAATTTTCCGCGGATGCCCAGTTTCTTCAAGTTGCGCACTTTATCGAAGACTTTCTCCGTGCAGTAGTCGGGGGCCAACCTGCTGAGCGTTTGGAGATTCTCCCCGGCTTCACCTTCACCCCCCTTGACGTCAAGTATGATGGCGGCTTTCGTGATTATGTGCCTAAGCTGAGTCATGGCCCATATGTTGGCCTCGATCGTGAGGAAGTTGGAGCTGGTGTTGACGACGAGCGTTTGCAGGTTCAAAAGATTGGAAATGGCTGGCGGGAGGGCATCGACATCCTCAACCGAAATGGTGATGTACCTCAAATGCATCAGCTTCGTGACTCCTTCTGGAAAGCGCTGGAACTTGATGGACGACGTGTCCAGCACACGGAGCAGGTCGAACAAGTCCAGGATCACAGGTGTGTCCTTGGCGTCGAGGTCGACGGGAGCTTTGTTGAAGCTCAGAAAGGAACGCACGCGTGGACCCTTTTGCCGTCTGGAAAGGAACTCTGGGAGGCCGGCGTGAATACACAAGCGCCGGCATTTCGTTATGTCTGAAGTCGTGAAGACACCCTCGTTCGACAATTTTATCTCCTGGTACAGATTGAGCTCCTTGTCGGCGGCCTTTAGCGTACAATGCGCACGAACCAAGTCATGAACCTGGCACGTCCTGACCTCGTCGTTGGGATTCCGTTCGGTCACTTGCACCAGGTTGCGGTCGATGAGTTCCTGTAGATAGTCCCGTGCAGTCTTCTCGAGACTCTTCCCATCCTCTGCCCTGACGAAGCCCTCGGCTATCCACAGATGAGTGAGCGTGCGGGCCGGGATCCTGTAATCCTCCGGGAACACCCCCAAGTAGACGAAGCAGTCGCGCAAGTAATCGGGCAACCTCTTGTAACTCATCTCAACAATCTCACGCACGTTGACATCCTTATTGTTCTTGACGTTTTCCCCCACGTTGTTTGACACCTCGAGCCACTCGTTGCGGACGAGGTTAAGGTTCCTCGTCTTCTTGAGGTGGTCGAGCAGCACACCACCAATGACAACGAGCGCGAGGGGGAGGCCCTTGCACTGTTGGGAGATGAGTCTGCCGGTGTTGAGCAGGGGCTTGGGGCAGTCGTAATCCTGCCGGCCAAACACCTGGAGGCGGAGGAGCCTCCAGCTCTCGTCCTCACGCATTCGCCGGAGCTGGAGAAGGTCCCGACCCGGGTTGGCGTGGTCCCCGACTTTTGTGTAACGGCTGGTGATAAGGACTTTTGCGCGGTCGTTGCGCATCGGGAGGACATCGCTTATGGCGTTCCAGACCTCGACGCTCCAGACATCGTCCATCACGAGGAGGAAGCGGCCGGCACCGGTGAGGCGCCGGCGGACCTCCTGGGTGAGCTGGTGCTCCGTCCAGGCGGACAGGTCCTGGCTAGTGAAGTCCTTGAGGATGGTGAGGAGAACGTCCTTGCGGTTAAGGACCTGAGTCACGTACACCCATATGCGCACGGGGAACTCTCGCCGGATCACTTGGCTTTCGTATACCTTGTAAGCGATAGTTGTCTTGCCAAGGCCGGGCATGCCGATGATGGGGATGATGTCCAGCTCGTGCCAAGGCTCCAGCAGGCAATTCACTATCCTTTCTTCCTCGTCTTCCAGACCTACCACATTGTCTTTCCGGAATGACGGCAGCTGCAGATAGCCCCACATAATAATTAATAGTGATTCTGTTTGGTCTATGTTTTGCATTAATTCGGCAATTAACATAGTAACATTCGACAATGTGAATCACAACTTTTCAACTAGAGCTAGCGAAGTCGAAAAAGGGCAAATGGAATAGGATAAAATTAACCTCAAACGCATGTGAGGGAGACTCATCATAGGTGGTGCCGGAGGAGCCGGATCCGCTGTCGTGGGTCTCCAGGTAGAGCTTCATCTTTTCGAGGACGGGGGCCACTTTGTCGGTCCTCAGGGCCTTGACCTGAAGAGGCAAGCTGATGTCAACCTTGTCGACGACCTTCTTCCCCCACTTGGAGAGCTTATTGGACTTGGATTTGGCCCTGGCCTTGGCCCTGTTGGCCTGAGTGAGGCAGGAGTCGATGGTGTCGTCGGCATCGTAGACCACCTCTCGGATCTGCCTCTCAATCTCCCGGAAAAACTCCTCCTTCTTGGGCCTTCTGGCGGCGTCCAAAAGGAAGGACTTGCACATGCCCAGCTCATTGTTCAGCTGCTGCAGGTCGTTCTCTGCCCCCGTTATCAGATCCGTGTACCATGTCAGCACCTCCGTCACCTTAGTCAGCAGGAACTCCACCGCTGCATCTGCCATATTAGCGAGAGATCAATACTGTGCAAAGTCAAGTGCAAATGGACAGTGTTTGGTGAAATGAAATAGATGTAGAAGAATAGTTGCTTATTACATTATATTAATATTGTATAATATAATGACCAAAGTGAGAACTAAATTGTCTTATGCCTGAATATTTAATTAGCCACTTGCCCGCTCTTTGTTGCAACTACCAAAGAAATATGGATTGTACGTAGATTTGATTATTATAAATAATGCGAACTAATTAAGCCCTGATATCAATACTTTCACATTGCATCCTGCAAATTAAAATGAATATTACAATGTTTAAATTAGAGTTCATTAAAAATTGTAGCGAGGTGATTGACTTCTAAGAACACGGCAGGTGGTGACTGATTATCCAGTCGCATGTGGTACATGTTAGAATATACACTTATAAGTTGTCTCACATCATCTATACAGAAAAAATATGCCTAATTTATAAGTCTAGTGAGTTACTCCTCCTATCACCAATTAGTTTTGGGATGGAACCTCACTTGGGCTTCGCTTCCCTGATTTGGTGCGCTTCGTCCGTGGGACTGCACCCGTCAACCCCCGTTTGTCATGGTATCAGAGTCGGTTCATCCAGCCCAATTGGGCTTGGGCCTATGTGGGACCACCATGCAATGACGTACCCGTCACCCAGCCCAGTTGGGCTTCATATGGGCTTTTCATCGTTTGGGCTTCATACACCCGTTTTTTCCCAATTTCTGTCATGATATCAGAGCCGGTTCACCCAGCCCAGTTGGGCTTGGGCCTTCGTGGGACCGTACCCGTCATCCAGCTCAGTTGGGCTTGAGCCTTCGTGGGACCGTACCCGTCATCCAGCCCAGTTGGACTTGGGCCTTCGTGGGAACGTACCCGTCACCCAGCCCAGTTGGGCTTGGGCTTCCGAAGGACTCACAAGTGAGGGGAGCCGGTTCACCCAGCCCAGTTGGGCTTGGACCTTCGTGGGACCGTACCCGTCACCCAACCCAGTTGGGCTTGGGCTTCCGAAGGACTCACAAGTGAGGGGATGTTAGAATATACAATCGTGCAATGACGTACCCGTCACCCAGCCCAGTTGAGTTTAAGCCTAGTGGGTTACTCCTTCTACCATTAATTAATTTTGGGTTGGTTTTGGGATGGAACCTCACTTGGGCTTCATTTGGGCTTCCCTGATTTGGTGCGCTTCGTTCGTGGGACAGCACCCGTCAACCCCATTTGTCAGTACATAATTTACACGTACTTATAGTAATTTTGATTTTAAATCTATATAAAACTGGTCGTATTTTTAGGTCAAATTATGCATTTTTACCACTCTGATTTTTATTTATTTTTTATTATCCATTAGTTGTATTCATCCTGTGGGAACAGAGCACACAGAAAGCATTACACTTACATTTTCCCTTTTCCTATACCCAGGGCAAATGGCATTATTTAATTTTAAAACAATGACCCAAATATGTATAATAATTATTATATATGTCCTGCCCATCCGGATACACTCGATAATGCCGGCGAGTAGTAAATTAAATCAGTTGACAAAGCTAATTAATATTCTTGTTCAATTATTTAGAGTTGCATCAGTTGACAAAGCTAATTAATATTCTTGTTCAATTATTTAGAGTTGCTCTTGGCAGCAAGTGTGTGTCCTCATTATTAATAATGACCTACATTTGAAGGTATTGAATTTGATATAAGTACCGGCAAATTCAAATCGGTTGCAAATTATGAATGTTCTTTAAAAATACTATAAGTTGCAAAATTACTTGTTGATGTCGAAAATCGAACGATCAACCGTAAAATATAAGTCGAATTTCTTGTGCGAAAAGTGAAAAATAGAATGATTAAAATGGACGCTTTCTTTTATTTTTGAAAAATTTTCCTCTCTTTTTTGTTAGTGGGGAAGAAGAAGGATCGAGAAGAGATCCCCTCTCTCTCCTATTTTTATATATATGTATCCCCTTTTGCAAGTGGATGGATCCATAATAACACACTATCATTTAATGTTATGGACAATTGGGGGGCTTTTGACGGCTTCGACTGACGTCTATCTTCCCGACAATTGTGACGTCTACCGGAGGAGGCTTCTTTATGATATTCGTGACATCCGATTACTTTAAATTTTGTTCCATCCGGTCGACTTTTGAATGATCAGTCTTGTGTACCACTTGTTTGTATATTTATTTATTATGTATTTTCGACTCCTTGATTATCGGGCCGTGTTTTATTATTCCGTTTATCATTTATTTAATCGGAACCAAATTGCATATCAACATTAACGTAACTAGATGACTAACCTTTCTATTCAAGTGACTGGTTTTCAGCCCGAGTTTCCCAAGAAGAACGAACACGAACGTCGAAAGAATAACGAAATAGATTACTCTTCAACTGCTCTTCAATCTGCTGTGCATTACCCACTACCACTGGGCCGCAGTCTATCAATTCAATCCTGTTTAGTTGCATACCGAATTCTGGAGTGAACTTTTCTAACTTGTTAACAGTTTCTGATGCAGAGTTGCCTCATCTTCTGGAAGCTTCCACGTCCGATCTTCCACTCCACCAGATCAGTATCCTCATTCAGCAGAAACTTAAGCTCCACGAATCCCTTTCTCTTCATCCCCATTTCGGGCCACGGAATGCGTAGCACTGCAGTTTGCGTACCTCGAGATTTGGCAACGAGGCAATCTTACTCATCTCGTCCCAAGGGTAACCCAACCCGCTCAAACTCAACTTGGTAAGATTCGAAGGAGAATCAAATAGTAGAGGCAACCGGCGTACGAGCAAAGGATTTGTGATGACAAATTTAAGTGATTCCAACTGATTCAACATAGAAAAGTGATTGAACCAGCTAAAGAGGTTATTATGACGAGCATCATCCGACCCAACTTCAGCCTGAATCCTTAATTTACATAGATTTGGGAGTCTGCGAAGAACATCTTTGGTACAGCTGTGAGCACTCACATCCAAAAGCGTCGAGAGATTTGGCAAGAAGGCGCCACGCTCAGAAGGACTCGACAAGTCGCGTCCTTTAACTTGAAGATGCTTCAGCTCTTTCATATCCCATATCACCAAAGGTAGATATGATGGGGTCTCACAGGGCACAATGCTCAAGTGTTGAAGGACAATCAGGTACTCAAGATTACCAAGGTCAGATATCGAAGGGGGTAGGTTTTCGTTCACAGTGAATGAAAGGTACCTCAGCTGAACTAGTTTCAATACTTCCAAAGGGAACTCCTAAAAACGGAGCATCAACAACCGTCAAAAGTCTTAAACGACCGAAACATACTGGCACCGGGTACTGATGGTATGGTCCGGTGCATAGGAGAGAGCGTGCATTGGGAACAGGAGTCAAAAACCTTTTTTATGCCGTTATTGTGGATACACAACCGGCGGTGGCCCTTTGTCTTATGCACTAACCCATCTTCAAGACGGTTGAAAATGTGGAAAAATTTGTTCCCCTCAGCTTCCCTCACGCACAGGTGGCGAAAAGCGGAATGGAGGCCACAGGTCTTGATTACGTAATATGATGGTAAGTTCAGGTGAGAAACTGAGCCCTTCTGGCGGATCATGACAACACTGTTAGACACAAGGTCTTCCAGATACTCGGAGACCAAATCCTCCGCTGGTTCACTTCAGACCTACTGGACTCCACAAGTCCCTCGACAAACCACAAATGAAAGAGCTTCGAGCGGGGGATCTCGTAATCTCGAGGGTAAAGAAAGCATGCCTTTAAATGTTGGGGCAAGTGGTTGTAGTACATCCGATATCAGGTCATACGCCTCAGTGAAGGCTGAATTTCGGTTTTCTGCTACATCAGTCCAATACTCTGCATTTCTTTGACCGGCTATGAGATTAGCGACGTGAGTATTGTGAGCGCAAGGCCCTCACAATTTTTGGCAATCTTCTTAACACCCTCTCGCGAAGAAGGCACCAGCTCTCATCGGAATTGAGCAGGCGAAGTCTCTCATGATGAATGAATGATTTTTCCAGTAGTGGTTGTTACCAGGACCCGGCTCCCATTCTTGTTGTCTGGGAACAACTTTTTCAACTCATACCAAACCTGATGGCTCCATATATCATCCAACACCACAAGGTATGACTTGCTTTTTAGTTTTCCAGAAACAAACTCGGCCAATCCCCAATTTGGAAGAGTTTCGTGGTCACCACTCACTTGACCCATGATACACCTCAAGATTTCTTCTAACCGGTATCGAGAGCCAATGGGGACCCACAGGCGAAGGTCGAACCGGTTTGAAACTGACGGGTCTTGGAAGATTCTCTTTGCCAGGGTGGTCTTGCCGATGCCGGCCATCCCAGATAACAAGAAATGTTGATGGTCTACCTCTACTGAAATCCGTCTTACAACTTTCTCTCTGAGATGGTCAAATTCGTCTGATAACCCAACCATTTTCGACTCATACCCAAGAAAATTGGTTCTTGACAAAACATAGTCACCGTCATCTTCTTGAGTCAAAAGGCTGCTAAATTCTCTACTGTAGTCCTTCCTCGTGCTTTGCATCGTCCGGATCAGGGCATCGATATCCTGTTTCAGCTCACGCAGGTCGAGGGAAGATTTCTCGGATTGATTGGAGGCGTGGAGTTCGAGCACGTCTTGTGTTTGACGAATCGCCTCTGTGAGTTGTGCATCAAACACTGACAAGCTCTCGCTGCGTCTGCTGCCGCCATGGATATCCAGCCTTGTCAGGACTTGCTGCACGGACTGCACCTCCTTGTAAACCGCTTTTAGGATTTTTCGAGTGTGGGGAGGAATCGAAGCACGCGATGACTTCAGAAAACGGTCAATTGTCTGTTTAAGAGAAATTACAGCAGCGTAGGAAGCCATGTCAGGCTCGCTCTCTCTCTCACACACACACACACTTTCTTTCTCTCTCTAGGTTTTTGGTGTTGGTAAGTGTAAACAAGAAGCTGGTTTTGTGAACAAGTTCAACAATTTGATGTGAACACAGCATTTTTTATTTTTCCTTTTGTAGTAGAGTAGTTGCAGAGAAAGGGCACTTTTTGGGAAGTTTTTTCTGTTCACTCAGTTTATTAAAATAAAATGGTTTTGATTGACGACGTTTTGCCTAGAGAAAAAAAAAAGGTGATTTTTATGCTAATTTGGGAACATAAGAAAAGGGAAAAGAAAAAGAAAAACAAAGTAAGCGATACATATCCTGCCACGCGTCCGAATATGAGAGCGGTTGCACAGAAACCCCATACACCCTAGCAATATAGTGTTATCCTGGCCGCCTAAAGAGAAGGTAGCAATCGGATAGAACACAGAACTGACGAGGGTCCTCCTTCTTCCTTCAGATACCAAAAACATACACACACGCACACAGTGAATCCTAATCCACATTTTTATTGTCGCCATGGCCTCTCTCGCCGCCGCCATATCTTTCGCCAAACCCACACACCCCTTCAACCCTTCCCTCCCCAACTACGCTCCTCTAAAACCCACCAAAATCTTTCTGTCCTCCGCCTTCACCCACTCGCCGACCAACCTCTTCCTCCGTCCCTCCGCCGCCGCTCCCCCCTCCCTCCTCCGCCGCCGCTCCCTCACCGTCCGAGCCGCCCGCGGCAAGTTCGAGCGGAAGAAGCCCCACGTCAACATCGGGACCATCGGGCACGTCGACCACGGTAAGACCACCCTCACCGCCGCCCTCACCATGGCCCTCGCCTCCCTCGGAAACTCTGCCCCCAAAAAGTACGACGAGATCGACGCTGCCCCGGAGGAGCGGGCTCGCGGCATTACAATCAACACCGCCACCGTCGAGTACGAGACCGAGAACCGGCACTACGCCCACGTGGACTGCCCCGGACACGCCGACTACGTCAAGAACATGATTACCGGTGCCGCCCAGATGGACGGCGCGATTCTGGTGGTCTCCGGCGCCGACGGCCCCATGCCGCAGACCAAAGAACACATTTTGTTAGCTAAACAGGTGGGTGTCCCCAATATGGTGGTCTTCCTGAACAAGCAAGACCAGGTCGATGACGAAGAGTTGCTCCAGTTGGTGGAATTAGAGGTCCGAGAGTTGCTTTCCTCGTACGAATTCCCCGGCGACGACGTCCCCATTGTTTCCGGCTCCGCCTTGCTCGCCCTTGAAGCTCTAACTGCAAACCCCGGGATTAAGAGAGGAGAAAATGAGTGGGTGGACAAAATCTACCAGTTGATGGACGAGGTGGATAATTACATCCCTATCCCTCAGAGGCAGACAGAGTTGCCCTTCCTGATGGCAGTGGAGGACGTGTTTTCGATCACCGGCCGTGGGACAGTGGCCACCGGGAGGGTAGAGAGAGGGACCGTTAGGATTGGCGAGACGATTGATCTTGTGGGTTTGCGTGAGACCAGGAACACTACTGTTACTGGTGTCGAAATGTTTCAGAAAACCCTTGACGAGGCAATGGCTGGGGACAATGTTGGATTATTGCTGAGAGGTATTCAGAAGGTTGATATCGAGAGGGGTATGGTTCTAGCCAAGCCCGGGACCATCACGCCTCACAGAAAGTTCTCGGCTATTGTTTACGTGCTGAAAAAGGAAGAGGGTGGGAGGCACTCCCCGTTTTTCGCAGGCTACAGGCCTCAGTTTTACATGAGAACAACCGATGTGACCGGGAAAGTGATCACGATCATGAACGACAAGGATGAAGAGTCGAAGATGGTCATGCCGGGTGACCGGGTGAAGATGGAGGTTGAGCTTATAATGCCCATTGCTTGCGAGCAGGGGATGAGGTTCGCTATCAGGGAAGGTGGGAAGACTGTGGGTGCCGGTGTCATTCAGTCCATTATCGAGTAAAACGGACGGTGAATGGTAAAGATGGCTATGTTTCTTAAAGCTTCATTTTCTTTCGAATGTTTGACTGATATGTTTTCTTTCTAGAATTTGATTGTGGATGTTGATGCGGATTATCGTATATGATTGAAGGTTTTGAGGTTGCGTATTGTCATGGATAAGCAGATTTAGTTTAACTTGAGAATGTTGTTACGTTAAAATTTACTCTGTTAAGCTTTCATTTGTTTCATTTTATTGCTAGAGTAATTTGTCACACCTTATTTATTTGGGGAAAAAATGGGATGTGCCTCCTGCAGTGTGCGGATGTTAGTCTGAGTTCGAAGGTTTTATTCTGATGCCGTTTGGAATAGAACATATGGTATATCTGAATTTGTCTTGATTGTTTTGTTTTTCTTCCACTGGTAATTGTTGTTTGAAATATAAATATTTGATCACTTGGGGCAATTGAGATTTTCATTTTGCATAACTTGAACAACTTGTTGCATTCAGTTCAGGTGAATCAAATTTCCAATGGTAAATCATGCCATTGTTCTGCCAAAGGCAATGTGTTCAAATTATTGCAAGATACTTTTTTTTTCTTTTTTCTTTTTTTTGAAAAGCTTCCTAAACGTTTATATTATCTAATCTTGTTTCTTTGCATGATATGGATCATACCAGGTATCATGTGGAGGTATGCCAATCTTCAGCCTAAAAGAAATTTATGCTTCATTCATCTTAGCGTGCTTGTGACGTCTCATAAGTGATAGCTGTGACCAATATGCTATAACTTGGTATTCAGGAAATTTAATCTTCAGATTTCAGATTAGTGGTGATCTGTAGTTTTGAACAGGGGATTCAAATGGAAATTTAATCTTTAGATTTCAGATCATGGGTAAACTGTGGTTTCGAAAAAGAGAGATAAATGAAGATTATGTGGCATGAATGTTGTTATTTTTCTCTGAAGTCTGAATTTATTGAAATTCATCTTCATATGAGTTATGATGATTGATGACCATGTTTGTTGCATTCACTGACCTTCTCTTTGAAGTTATTAAGATATGTTGAGCAACAGAAGCATTGAATTGAACCTTAAGTCTGACATTTCCTATCCTCAGAACTGTCAGTTAAAACTTGAATACAATTGCAAATCACCTGAAAATCGAGCTGTTAGACGAAAAAACTGTGAAACCAAGAATGTGGCCAGAAATGATATTTGTCTGATTTTCACCAACAGTACTGGAAAAATACAAAAGCAGCATATCAAGTACTTTCACAACCTGTAGACACAGACTACAGGTCGTTAGTTTATTTTCTTTGTCAAAGCATAGCTTAAAATTTAAGCAAATGTTTTTTAGATGCCCTTCAGCTGCCAGAAACACATGATCTCACTATACTAACCCTTGAAAGTATCCCATTTGCACAATGCAAAATTCTTGTGATTCCACTTGATGAACCCATCGGCCTGAAAATCAATAGTCTTACCTTGAATGACTTTGACTTTTTCGTGTTTACCAGCTTCAGTGTCCTTTTCCTGTTCAACAATGTGAACTTTCTTGGACGGCTTTGGGTTTTGGCTCTTTTGATTGTCAGCATGTGTTAGGTTGTTTATGAAGATTTCGTGCACATTTGGGAAGTGCGGGTAATCAGTGATTTCGGTAGGCGTTCGTTGCATTCTTGTAATGCGTTCGAGATAATCATCCATGGGCGATCTTGGACCCTGACTGTAATAACTGGTACCGTTGAGCTCACTGTTTCTGAGCATCTTTTTTCTTATTTTTATTCTATAATTATATATTTTCTTTTTGAATTTGCCCCTGTTGAATCTTGCCTTTGCTGAAATGTGTGCAGAGATTAATTTATAGATGTAGAACAGTAGAATGCATATATGCTTTCGAGATATTTCCTTCCTTTGGTTATTCATGCATGAATCTGATACTTTTTTTTAGTCACTTCCAATAATTTTGCGTCTGGAATAATTTCATCATGTACCAATAATGATAGTGATACAATGCTTAACATAAATTTGAGGGCAGATTGGAAATAGAAAATTCCATTTTCATCTTACTGGACAACTTGTTTCACTGATATTGTGATATGATCCAGAACATTTTACATCTCCTTTTTGTTCGTCCAATTCTATTACCATAATTTAAATACAAATTATTATTATTACTATTATTATTATATGAATAAAAATTTCCTCTCCAGAAATAACTAGTACAGAGCCCGTGCGATGCACGGGGTGCACAATCTTTAAGGTTATTAATCCAGGGTTATAATCATATACATGAAAACAGAAAAATGTACTGTATATATATAGTACGTGACACGTGCGAGGCATGAGATATATTTATTTGGGGAATTTTATATTATAAGATGCAATATTCAATAAAAATTTTCTAATACGCAGGAAAATTGTACAATAAGATAATATTCGAAAAAGAAACAATCATATATTATTAAAGACTTCCTTGTATACAACATTGTGAGTTTGATTACTGGGCAACTCGTCATTCTCACAAACTAATATCTTCAACTCCCTTCTAGTAGTTACACGCGAAACAGCAACATATAATTGCCCATGACTAAAGACAGGTTTCTTTAGAAAAAGACCAACATGCGATAAAGACTGTCCCTGACTCTTGTTTATGGTCATGGCATACGAAACCATAATTGGGAATTGCCGTCGTTGGAACTTGAAAGGAACCCTAAGATCAGAAGGAGTAATGTTCATTCTAGGAATCAACACTTTTTCACCAGCATGATCACCCGTCAATATTTTGCATTCAAGCACATGAGCGGATAGTTTGCTCACAACCAACCGTGTCCCATTGCAGAGTCCCATAGAATGGTCCATGTTCCGCAACAACATGACTGGAGTTCCTATCTTTAAATGCAACTCATGGTTCGGTGTTCCCGAACACTTGATGCTATTCAAGAACTCAGGCGTGTGGAGATCTGCCAAGAAGTCGTTGCCTGAATCAAACTTAGATGCACTGTCAGAACTCAAATACGTGCGACCTTCTGCAGAATTCATCTCCGACATGTACTGATTGATAGACTCAACGACCTCTAACGTTGGCGCTAAAATAGCCTTATCCTTCAAATAGCTTGGATCTTCTGTTGAATTCTTAAACATTGGATAAGTACTTTCCACAATTGTAGCAATTGGATCATCGGAGGGATCAAGTCTAATATCATCTGGTATATCAATAGAGACACAACCGTCATTCGATCCTCCTAAAGTACCATCTCCGATGCTAGCAATCCAATCAGCAAAGGCTGCTACCTCGTCACGCTCATCCGAGTCAGAAATACTTTGAAGACGCATATTTTTTGTAAGTCGAAGCACAGTACAGTCCTTCCAAATGCTAGAAGCATTAATAGTTGCATTAACAATGTCTTGGCGACTGCCCTTTGGAATAACTGGAAGGATCTGTCGGAAGTCTCCACCAAACACAATAGGCTTGCCTCCAAAGGGCTTGTTACTGTTAGAAGGGTCAACTGCTCCCATGACAGCCTGAAGTGACGTTTGAACAGCTTCAAAGCAATGTTTGTTCATCATTGGAGCCTCGTCCCATATGATGAGAGAGCATCGTATTATTAATTCTGCAAGAGGACTTTCCTGGTTGATATGACATGAAGAATTTTCATGAACATTCAACGGAATGCGAAATCGAGAATGTGCAGTTCTTCCACCAGGCAACAACAGCGATGCTATTCCACTCGACGCCACACAAAGAACAATTTGACCTTTGGATCGTAAAGCAGCAGATAACGTCCTCCACAAGTACGTTTTTCCAGTCCCACCATAACCGTATACAAAGAATACGCCACCGGTACCCGATTCCACAGCCGCCATAATTTTTGAATAAACACCTTTCTGTTCATCAGTCATTCTTTGAAGAAGGGTTGCGTGCTCCAAAGCTAGGGCCTTCCTATCGTAATTCAGCTCATCCAATATAAGGCGGTTTGATGTTGTATGAAGACTATCTCTGTCTGGATAAGGCATGGAAGTATATTCACGAAGACTTGATCCACATCTTCGCAACATATTTTCAATTTCAGCAAGAGACAGATTCTTTATAACATCATCACTGAGCCGCAAATCTATACATTAACAAATACAATAAATATAGTAAGGATTCAAATTAAATAACGCATAATAATAAAGAATAACAAATAACAAATATATATAAAAGAAAGGACAAATTAAAAAAATATATAAAAAAAGAATTAAAATAAATACCATTGTTATTGAACAATTGCCGCTGTCTGTAGAGAATGTCATCTGATAACAATTGCCAACATTGTTCCCAAACATCATCAGGGCGACCCAAAGAACCAGAAACCAACAATGAAACAAACATACGTCTAAGAGACTCAGCAGATGCCCAATGACTCGCTTCGGTTATGCCGTCTATATACTCTTTATCATCGTCCAACAATCCTCGTTCGAAGCAAGCATCTCTATAAGTCAGATATTGGACGTTGTTTACTTTCATGTAGTCCTCATGACATGTAGCACCTCTAACAACAGTTAGCAGACATCTCAAATAGTAATTATCGCCGCAACCAGGATTAACGTAGTTTAGGCGGCCTATGGTACCATCTTTTTTTCGAGGCTTCCACACTCTTTTTTTCGTATCCCAAACAAATTTCGAGGGTGCTTCTACATAAGTAAGCTCTCTTGCCTTTGGGTACTTCTTATTAGCCTCCATCCACATTAGAAATTGGCTCTCATTAACACTTGGTTTATCCAATACATCTTCTATATCGTCATCATCTTCGAAGACAATGTTCTGCTGATCTTTTAGGTGGAAACTCAAGCGTTGTACAGCTGGCCTCTTATACTGCAACTCAAAACCAAGTAACCGCCATGCCGCCTCACATGAAGATAGATATCGACAATCATAGTACATGTTTATCTCGTCCAGAGGCTTTTCAATATCTCCTTCTGCAGAACTCTGATAAAATGAGGCGTTGACACGATCATTTCCTTTGTTAACATACTTGAATAAGTATTTTATTGATCGTGATTGATTGCACCACTCAACGTTGAGATGAGCTCCATATTTCATCAGCAAACGACGGTTGTGAGGAACAACATAACCGTTATTGAGGACGATGCCATTCTTTTCAACATGTTTACCGTCGTCTCGACGCTTGTAGCGTGGATATCCATCCTCATCTACGCAAGTGGATTCGACAAACTTTTTTGGAAATCGTTTGCTGCATTTGCCGTTTATCATGCACGGTGAGTTTGGTCGTGCAACACCACACGGCCCGTGCATCATATGCTCCTTAACTGCTGCATAATACATAGGATCAGATGTTTGATCGGGTATTTCAGCAGATATTATTCTATCTATGTCAGATGGGTCTGGAAACTTATCTTCCTTTGCAAGGAAGAGAAGTATATGAGCATGCGGCAAACCACGCTTTTGGAATTCAATCGTATAGACAACTGCAAAAAAAAACGTATATAAATAAATAAAATTTATAGAGATATAATGTGATAAAAACATAACATTATAAGTATTTTTTGTAAAGGAAATTTAAAAAAATAAATGAAATACATATTTTTACCTGCAATAACCTTGCCAAATATTTTTTTCTCACGAAAATCCTTTATTAGCGCCTTAAGCTTTGCTCTAAACACCCTACAAACAATATCCGGTCGGTCCTCCGGACGCAATTTCCTCGGCTCTAGAAAATGAATAATCTCCGGCCAATTTGGATTGCAAGTAAAAGTTATAAACAAATCAGGATATCCGGCCCATCTACAAATGGCCATTGCATCCTGGTAATTTTGAATCATATTTCTAGGACCACCAGTGAACGACGAAGGTAGTATAATCCGCTTTCCACGTGAGTTAGGATCTGTATCGCCACGTAGCACAGCATCAACCAAACCACTATAAAGATCACACCGAAGTTTCTTCTGATTAAAACGGATATATCGCAACCTTTGGGCTTCAACCATTGAATAAGCATCAACAACGAACTGTTGAAACAACCTTCGAGCTGATATAATTGTCGGTGGCTCACAAATCCTATCATGCATGCGGTATGCAAAAAATTCTCGACAACTAACATGTTTTCTACCATTTTCTGTCTCGACTTTAATATCAGAAAATGGTATGTCCTCCATATAACCGTCCTCTCCGTATGAAAATATCAAAGTATGTCCTCCAACAACAATATCCTTATCCAAGTTGTTATCACCATCTGTTTGCCTACATCAAATAAATAATAATAATAATCACATTTTTATTTAATAATGTGTATTGTTCTTATTATATTATATATGCATTATATAATTATATTATATAAGTTTTTAATTGATACCTGACAGAATTCATTCTATTTGAAATCTCATTTTCTGTATCATATATATACAGTTGTGCAAATTTCGGATTCGAACCATCTGATGGAAGCAAACTACCCATTAGATGATAGTTTTGTCCATGCAATGAAAATATAGGTGGTCCAGTACCCCTATTAATAGCTCCATCAATTTTTCCCCCAAAAGACGTAAATCCAAACATGCTATTGTAAGATCTGATATTATCTTGAAAGTGCTTGCTTTTCCTACTATCTCCAAAAGGCAAATCGTTTAAAAACGTGGGAGGATTTTTCATCTTCGGAAGTTGTACAATTCCATTTTGGCAACATCCTTTATATTCTGGTACCCCTTTCTTTTTATCTTTCACTTTCTTTTCACTAAACCAGAAGAGTGCTCCACAATACTGACATTCCATGTTTGCATCACCCATATCCCAGTATTTAGAAAAAAAAAATACAATAAAAGTATTTCATAAGCGTAGACTTAGATTTGTATATAAAAATATAAAAATATAAATATGCAAAACCACCAACCCCTATTTGTTGATGTTGTTCCTTGATTTCTCTTAGGTCGACCACGTTTTCTTTTGAGTGTCGTTGCTTGAATAACATCTTCTTGAGTAAGATCAATAATATCATTCATATTGATATTACGACAATTAGATGTATCCTTCTTCTTTTTCATGGGTCGACTTGCTGCATTGACACCTACATTGTATATGTAACTAATGAAAACATATTTTAAATTATGTTACGATTATAACGTTTAGAGCAACGTGTGATAAGGAAAATTACTTTCAAGTACAACACCAGTACTATTATTAATACGACTTGGTTGAGCCAAATTTAAATCGGGAATATTTCTTAATTCTGATTCTTCATCACTTGTGAGATCAATAACACACGTTTCTCTTCCAAGATTAGATTTAGACACGAATGAGGTTTTAGGTTGGGTAGTCAAATTTCCACTGGTCCCGTGGCATGATTGTATAGTATCTGCAACGTTAAATAAAATTATAAATATATTTGTTGTTAAGAACATATAAACAATATTTTGTAATTGTAAAAAATAAACCATACTCCAAATATTGGAATATATATTATCCGTTCTCATGTATGATTCCGTAGCTCCGAAAACTGCAATCAAAAGTGAAAAAAGATAAGAAGAAAAGAATATCCGTAAATTTACGCATAACAGATCGTAATTTTTTTGTGTATAGTTACCATTAGTGATATTTGATAACGGCGTATTTTGTGAAGAATGGACAATATCACGTCTTGTTTGAATATTTGGATGTGAAGTACGCATACTTGGAAGATGGATATTCTTTTCGTTTCCTACAACTAAAAAAAATTACTGTAAAATTAATTAATTAATTTTAAATTACAAACAATTAACCTGATATTAAAAAAAATATTTAAAATTTTGAAAAATCTATATTAATAGTTATTATATTATATTATATCTATATTTATATACTTGCTTCCGTAAAGTACGGAGACCCTTTTTATAATTATATATATATATATATATAATCTAATGTACACAAACAATGAAATAAAAAAAATTTTAAAGCATCAAATATTAATGAGGTAAACTACAACATACATTCACAAAGAATAAAAAAACACATGATAAGCCCAAATAAGCCCAAATTAAGAAATGTATAATTTCAGCTCAAATAATTAAGTAATGTTATTGAGCCTTTTTTGCCTACATCAGGCCCCACGTTATTGGGCCTTTAATCTCAAATAACATCCCAACCCATTTCAATAAATCTGATTTTTGATTTCTGATAATGTATGAAAACGAAAAAGAAAAACAATTTCATAAAATCAATGGACGGTCAGAAACTACTAAATGAAATCGTGCGGTTCAAAATCATTCATATGGAGTATAAAAAGAAATTTATCCCGAAAAAATAGGGTTACATTTTGACTTCACCGTCTCAATCTCTCTCTCTCCGTAAAATTGCATCTGCTCTCTCTCTCTCTCTAACATTGCATCTGCGATTTCATTTTCAGATCTATTGATCTTATGAAATATGTTTATCGATCATCGATAATATGTTAGAGATTGAGTGCAGAAATGGGTGCATGTGGTGTTATTCGGTTTCAATCTCATGAACAGATTTCATTTCATTTTGATTTTGCTTTCACCGTCTCACTCTCTCTTACCATTTCATTTGCGATTTTCATTTTCAGATCGGCAAAACCTTTTAAAATTCTTTATCGATTATCAATCTTATGAATTATTTCAAATCAAAACTCGATTCTTAATTTGTTTTAATTTTTTTTTCACGGGATTTGTACGTATACTTCATGTGAAACAGATAATCCATCTGTTTTTACCGATTCTCGGTATTTTTTATTCGAAAATACTACGATCTTGAAAATAATTTCTTTTTTTTAAAGGGTTTTCATCGTTCACCTTCTCACTCTGTAAATTGTGATATGAGATCGGGTTTGAATTTCAGATCTGTTTTGCTTTGGCAAGCTATGTTATCGATTATCGATATAGGTTAAAGATTGAGTTCCGGAATTGATGCATGCGCTGTTATTCGGTTTTAATTTGATATTTTTTTCAGTGGATTTATAAGTTTATTTTATTAATCTACTGGTAAACATATAATAGCTCTGTTTTTACCAATTTTCGATACTTTTTTGCCTAAATTACTGCGATCTGCAATCTATAATTTTGTGTTTTTTTTTGTTTACTTTCTTTTGTTCTTATGTTAATGAAGTTATGTAAATGTGAAAGATATACACCGACAGCATTCCATATTAATTCTTTATTTTTTCTAAAAAAATTTGGATAATATGATTTGTTTTTAAGTCCAATTCATTTTCATACATATGTTGATGTTGATGTTATGTTGATATATCAACATACCTTCGTTCTACACAGTAGCTACAACAACAAATCGGACTAAATCATAAGGTATGTAATTGTATAACTTTATCAAATTTTTTACTCGAATTTGTTTTCATTCGATCTTAACACACTGTGATGAATATGTTTTATATTATATGCATGTAAATGTGGATGGAAGCAAGGATAACAACTTCACAACTGTATAAGAACATAAGAACAAAAAAAAGGTACAGACCATTTGCAAGTTACTTTTATATTTTACAAAATATTCATTTTACACATACTAATAAATCGTTTGTTGGTTTGTGGCATGAACATGGAATTCCAACTATCCAAATGAGATGAGTCTGAGAATTTGATATGCCATGGAAGACGAATAGTGAGGAAAACAAAAGGTAATGCTATTTTTTTATTTCTAAAGCATTAATTTTAAAAAAAGAACATAAGATATGAAAACAAAACATTACCTGGATTATGGATTACAGTTTCTGGTATACCATCAATGTTGTTTTCTCGTTCTTTATTACCATATATCTGATTGTCTGTAGTTTCATCAGCATGAAAACGAATTGTTGCATCTCTTTTGTAACTTCTTCTGACTGCATCCTTCCTATTGTTGTGCATTTCTGTTGATTCTCCGATTTCTTATCTACGGCTGTTGAAAAATAAAATATTTATTGATTATTTATTGATTAGCAGTCGAAGAATAAATGAAACTGAAACTGGGAATGAAGTAGATGGATAAATAGACGTAAGAAAAATAACCTTTCTGTGGTGGCTGTTGAAAAAACATAACCTACACGCAGCGAGCATATATATATATAAATATTAAGTGTTTTTGTTAAAGTATAACAGAAAAGATTTTGTAAGATATTCTCCATTGATCACGGATTATTTTACATCTTAGATTAGATATATCTTAGATTAGATATATATGAGAACCAAATCAAATATTATATTTAGGTAACAGAATAATGAATAAAATATATATTTTTTTCCTTCTATACTATTCACGTGTAAATATAATTAATCAGTGTACATTGGTTAGATATATAAGGGTTAGATATATATGAGAAACAAATCAGATTTTTAGGTAACAAAGTCATGAATAAAATTTATTTATTTATTTCCCTTCTAATAATTATTGACGTGTGAATTCTAAATTAATCCACTTAATGACTTTATAGTTATGTAATGAGTCATCCTTCCATGTTTTTTGTTATAGATTTTAGTTACTTACTGTTTTGCTTGCCGAAAATTAATATGTTTGTATTGTTTATATAGTTATGTTATGAGTTACCAATGTTTGTGTTTGCATTGTTTTTATAGCTATGTTATGAGTTACCTATGTTTGTGTTTGCTGGGTTTTTATAGTTCTGTTATGTTTTACCATTGTATTCATAGTTATGTAATGAGTTTATATTTAAATATCTGTTATTTTCCTTGCACATTATGTTGTTCCGTATTATAATTATGTATTGTGATTACAAATTATACGACATAGAAGGATGAAAATGTATGAATAATATAGATTATTATTTTATTTAAGTGTTGAAGACAATGGCAATCTATAATAACATATCTATACTTATAATTAGTTTGAAATAAAAATAAAAAAACCAAGTTACGACATTCAAGAAAATAATGAACCAAGTTCCGCAATGATAATAAATAGAAGCATTCTCGCAGTTGTACTGCTGCTTATTCTAATCCAATAAATGAAAAACAGCAATATATATTGCTGTTTTTAAAACTAAAAAGCAAAATAAAATTGAAAACATAATTGTCCAATAAGAATAACAATAAAAACTCTTCATAATATTGCATAACTAATGATAAGCTTCCAGTCAGGCTTCTTCATCCCTTGCATCTTCTATCATAAGAGATCCATCATCATACACTTTGGCCTTGCCTTTATCAGCTGTGGTAGACAACATGAGCTTAGGATCCTCGTTGTCAAATGTTTCACTCAAGTTTCGCTTTGCAGACGAATCGCCACTCTTCTCTATTTCCTTTGCCCTCTTTAGAGGTGTAGAAACCTCCTCATCACCATCATCATCCTAAGTAATATAATTACATATTAAATAATTAAATAATAATATTGTAAAAATTAGAAAAATGTTATTCATTTAATTGTAGAAGATAAAAATATATTACCACCCAATAGGTGTTGTCATTACTCTGAAGCATGGTAAAATAGTCGGAAACCTGTAATAGAGAACATGCATAACGTAAGCAACATGCAAACAAACTAATTTATACTACATTTCTCTAAAAATAAAAATCACACAATTTACCTCATGCTGAATAATCAGTTGGTTGTACTTAGAAACAACATCCTTGTTCAGTATTACCCTACAAACACTAAAAGACGACGTATTGTTGTAGCCTTGCTTCTGCTGCTGAATGCGGACTTTAAACAGAAAAGACTGCCCAATCAACATATTAATCTCATGCGGCAAATCATAGTTTTCATCAGCATTCTATGAAAAAAAAGATTTGAAAGTTAGCATTCACAATTAAAAGTTCTTAAATTGTTTAAAAAATAGGATGGAAACATAACCTTGCGCATAGATTCAGATCTTAAAGCATGGCAGGATTTCCCAATAAGGATTTCAGATTCTTTGTCCCAACAAACAAAAGTCCCATTAGCCGTAGCATCCGATATGAGCAAGTTCATCTTGTACCTAATAATTAAAAAAAAAAATTAACATGGAAAATCAATCAACAAATGTAAAGTAAAAGATTAACAAATGTAGAGGTACCTAAACTTCCCAGCTTCTTTTGAACATTTGGCACACTTTAAGCCATTGTCTGAATTAATCATTTTGCTGCAACAACTTCGGCAAGCAAAATACCACCAATTGTCCACACAGAGTCAATCATAGCACATACCCACATGGTCTTGGGCTTCACCAAAATTCGTAATTAATTTTCAGTTCAAAAAAAAGAATACATATATATAGAAATAAAATTTAGTAAACATGACTTAGAAAATATAGCTACCTCTTTAGTTTCGATCAAAGCAAACACAGAAGAAACTTGTTTCTCACCCGACAGCAACTCATCTAGTTCTGTCTTGACGACAGTTTTTGAATTTGAACAGTATTTTTTCACCTTAAGGTTGCTTTTGGAGTACCTATTTATATAAAATAAAAAATAAGTTAATTAAAGATTTTAAAAAAATTCTATAGAATAATATGATTTATACATATACAATAATAAGAATTCTATTAACAAATTGGAATTGTCCAACGAACCAAATTATTACCTTGTCCAAAAATCACGAATCTCATTGACAGAGTCATGGGCGATCAACTTGGTAACATTTAATGAAGTAGTAACCTGTACCTTATCTACAAACATATTAAACAGAAAAATGTTAAGAATTTTTTAAGCATATGAAAATTTATATATTTATAAATAAACTACTTCCATTAACAATTAAATTATATGTTTTGATTTAATAGATTAAATTATTAAACTAATTAAATTAACATTATCATAAAACCTAAACAGCACATTAGAAAGATAAAAATAAAAATATGATGCGGCTAAATTTGTAAATAAATAATTCGATGATCAATTAAAGTATATGGGTTGAACATTTAAATTAAGTAATTAAATAATTAAACTAATTAGATTAACATAATACCTAAACAGCATGTACTTCATAAAACTCACATTGAAATGATATAACTCGAAATGATAAAAACATGATTGGGCTAATTTTTTAATTAAATAAATTATACAATTACACGATTCGAAATTAATATTAAAATTTAAAACAATTGGAATAACTGAAATTGAAATAATACTTACGTAGGTACTCTCTAGAACGCACAAATTGCATTATTAGTACCCATGGTTGTCCACTTTCTTCGTAATGGCTCTCGAAAGCCAAAAGTTGATCGACATACTCACCCCAAACCGTGCAATTTATAAAATTTTCACTGTATTAAATATAAAAAAAAGAGAGAGATTATGAAAAAGCATTCATGATAGCCAAAAATATATATGAAAAAAATATATAAAAAAAGTTAACGATAGCAAAATATATACATAAAAAACCGAAATAACTCACTTTAGATCCATCAGAATGAAGGCAGCCAATTGAGTATCGCCAGTTTTTATTTGTTTCTCTTGCACACTTTGAATGTCAATGACTAATCCTATAACATCTACAATTAAAAAAAATGTTTTAATTTAATTAATTTAAAATTAAGAAACAAAATTCGAAACATCATAAAAGAATATTACCGAATAACATCGATTCATCAATTTGATTGACATCTTGCAAAGTTGCAAAGTCTTTGAATTGAAATCGAAAAAAAGGAAATTCGTCCTTGCACTTTGAAAACATAGTGCTCCCGTGCAGCATGATCTTAAAATCACCAGATGTCGAGCGATACTTCCCTATGTTGCTGTCCACTTGATAATTTTTTATACAAATTACCATGCCCTCTTCAAAATTTCTCTCCTTAAACGCAGTCAAGTTGATTGCCCGTAGCATTGCTGTAATGCGATTTCCCTAAACACATGGGAAAACGATATATCAATAAAAAAAAAAATTGTTTAAATATATATATATATATATATATATATAAAATCGGAATTATATTATATATATACGGAAATATATTTGATAATTTGATAATCAAATAAGTACAAATAATTCGGCTTACACTTTTATCATGAAGAACCAATTCAAGATAGGATTTGTATGTACTGCCCCAGTCTTGGAAGAACATTCGTACAATACGAACTTTAAGCATAGGTCTAGTAGACCTATTGACTTCTTTGATTAAGCCAAATCCTGAATTCATTGTTTGATTGTTTTTTCTTTTTTCGCAGGAGGTCCAAGGTTGGTTGATTCAGTGTTGGGAGATCTGTAATTTAAATTGCATCGTTGAATTGCTTTTAAAGAATTTAGATCACGCGTGAAATCAGAACAGATAATTATCTGTAGTAACAAATCACATTAGATCATTATCTGTAGTAACAAATCAGATATTTACTATAATTTATAATTTATAATTACTTTTTCAAACAATTCGACACAATTATATGTAGTAACAAATCAGATGAGATCAGATAATTATCAGTAGAATTCCAAAAAACTGTACGCGTCAAATTTGACTTAATTTGGGAAGATCTTTAAAAAAAATTCAACACTAATACACGCGCCTGCAGATTTTGAATTCGAAATTAAAAAAACAAAATTATATTATGCGTCAAATCTGGCTTCATTTGGGAAGAAGATTTTTAAAAAAGATTCACACTAATCCAACGTTAGTTAGATATTTACTTGGGCAGATTTTGAATTCGAAATTAAAAAAGAAAATATTATATTATATTATAATCTGTATCCTAAAATAGTAATGCATTAATTGAGCTGACTTTTCAACCTGCTAAAATTAGTAAATGGTATCCCCTATAATATAATTATAGATGAAAGAAACTTCAAGACAGCAGATTGCAATATGAAGAACTAATATCCTAGAAAATATGAGGCATAAAAGCTATAAAAGAGACTTAAATAACAGTTGCATAAACAGTGTTATAGGATAACCAGTTTCAACTGGGCACAATCATAACATTGCCTGAGACCAACACCAACAGCAAAGCTATAAAACAAGGTCCAGCCATTTATTTATAACTGCATAATAGATAATATATATACAGTCTGGTTGCTAATATTTACTCGATCTTCTCGCCGGCAATCAGATCCATGACTACGCGCTTGATACTCCCATTATTCTTCTTCAGCAGCATCTTGTTTGTTTCAGTATCATGAAAACCCTGGCATCACAAATCATACACACCATAAATTTACACATCGTAACTTTGCAAATATGGTCCAAGATAACGGCAAACCATAAAGCCAAGACTTTTGCTCGGTATATCACAAATGGATTTCTGATCTGCGATAACACGACTTCAACACAACAGAAGCAGGTTCATGTAATAGTTTCATAATGGCAATTGAATTTCTAGAGGAAGCGGTGAATGAATAAAATATGTAATATATGAACGCGTGTTACGGTATAGTGAAGTAATACTATATCATTAAATCTATGATTGAATGTAAATGGAGGATCAAAAGACGAAAATTCCGCAAACAATATACTAACTAAAATGATTTCACAAGCAATAGCATGCGGATATGAATGCATATATGCATAACTATATATAACAGCCAACTCGAAGTCTTATCCAAGGTGTGATTTTCTATTGAAAAAAAAAATTATCACTAGAGAAAAGTGAAAAATTTTGGGCCAGAAAATAAGTCATTTGAAAAGTGTGATTGATCAGATGAGATAGAAATGCCATGATTATAGTTGATATGATGTAAAATATACAATAACGAGTGGTAATGATAAATTTGAGTTGATGAATAATTAATTTTATAATAAATTGTGTCATAATGATTGATTTCTTTTTTTTTTAAAAAAAATATGTCGATAAAACTAAAGAGAGAAAAGTGGAGTGAACTTTGCATTTTTGTTAAAAAAACAAAACAAAAACAAAAACAAAAAAGTAATCTGAAGTTTACAACCAATTTTCTCTCTTTTTCTCTTGGTATACTTGTAACTATTAAAAAACTCACCATCTCCTGCAGCTCCTCAAGAATAGGATCCCAGTCAGTATAACCACAGAGATCATCCACAGCTTGCTCTAAGTCATACTCATTCATCCTCAGCATCCTCTTATTCAGATCAACCTCCTTAAATCCCATCTCCTCCAGTTCCTTGAGAAGCTTCTCCTCCATCTCCATCTTTCCCGGGAGCTCAACCTCAGTCTCCTGTGCACTGCCAACAGCTGGAATACTTCCAAATGAGTTTTGCGGATAGAATGTGGTGGTAGGGGCCGGTACAGAGGTGACAGGTGGAGCAATATCAGAGATGTCAATGATAGGGTACGAAATTTGCTGAGATGGACGAGTACTTGATGAAGCAGCACTGTCCCCGACCAACAAGTTGTCGTTTATAGGGAATTTCAGCTCTTGATCTGCATTTGGCGGCACTGGTAATTTCTCAGACTTCTTCGATTTGTAGGAGGCCCCATAAGAGCTGTCCTCAACCATCGGTTCAGGCTCAATGTTGATAATTTCAGGCCCAGTAAATGAGGAGCTCACAGGGGGCAGGTTCAGGTTCAGGTTCCGAACACTTTCACGTGGGGACTCTTCAAGCGAAGTATCAACCTGGAAAATAAAAGACAAATCAACAAATTAGAGCATATACCCGGTGAAGAGGCTGTTGAGAGGGATATTGAGAAGATAAACAATGGTAATGAATTGAATAAAGGTGACTAACCAAAATGGCAACCCAAAACCGCTGGCCAAACTTTTCGCCCGATGGTAGTGCCATTCTCCAGTAAGAAACATAACGGCCACGAGTCTCGGGGGAAATGAAGTCAACCGCAACATCAAG
>BKCP01001558.1:63725-85708 GCA_008636005.1 Striga asiatica
AAATAGGTCTATATGAAAAGATTCACTCACTTGTACTTCCACAGCAAGGTCATTGCTCATCTTATCTCCACCTATCCAGACAAGTTGTGTTTTCTTTGGCCATGCAATAGTCCCATTATTCCTCATCCGCCATATTTTTGTGAATGGAGTTGAAGGTGCCATAACAGTACCATCAAATATGTTCACATCCCGAATGAAGAGGCTGTCTGGCTTTGCTGCTACTGGTTTAACCTTAAAGCTCCTGAGAACCTGTTGCTGTCTGCGTCGCTGATATTGGAACAAAAATATGAGTGGGACGTATCATAGCCAAATGAAGAATAATACCCTATGCTCTATTCGAGCTGACATGAAACAAAAAAAGAATTATCCATAGGTCTATACACATACATCATGCATCCCACTAAAGGGGACATGGGGATGGGGTCGGTACACCGCTGGGCGGTCCATTCTGATATAATCATTTATATTTCCTATTTCTTCAAAGCAGATGCTGCAAAGATCATAGTCCACCTTTCTGCAAGGACAAAAATGAATTTAAAATCATCAGTAAATTCTATAAGGAAAAGCGATCTTATAAATTTATTTTTGTGAATTCCTTGTTAAGACAGCCACATCTGTACATAGGAATCAAAAGAACACATGCATAGTCAACCGTACAGAGGTGAATATTCGCACACACGCATTTATCTGTTTTACTCCATCTTTCTACAAAATTCATCACAAGTAAATTAAGAGATCCAGTTCCACTTCCACCTTAACAGTATACTGGGCTATAGTCAAATTAGCTCTATTAGGACTTACACTTTTGACTTGAACCGAGGGCCAGTTATGGGGTGGACCCCACATCCATCACAACAAATCCCACGATGGAAGATATTCTCACTGCAATCATTCTGACTAACATTCCACCCCAAGGGACCCATTTCAGTAGCAGATTGTGAAGCAGGCGTCTGATTCCCCATAACCAGTCCAGAAAATGGGCACTGATATGTGGGAATAGAACCAGAATATATACCCGGGATATAACGGCCAGGACTAGCAGTAGAAAATGGGCCTGAAGTGCTCTTTAAAACATCAGATTTCATCCTGTTACCAATGCAGTCTCCCTTTGTAGATTCAGCAGCAACGACACCAGCAGGTTTTGGATCCACTTTAGTCTCACCCAGGTTACCGATGACCTCCGTGATACCGAAAGGATTTGCAATAGGTGGCAACTCAGATGGCCTAACAGGAGATGCTGGTTTCCCAACATTATTTTCATGAGGCGCCTGCCGATTGAGGAAATGAGACTTTCCATTTATTTTGTTCAAAATGGTCTTTTTAACCAACAATTCTTTCTTTCTCGAACTATGCGAGGTAACAGCCGGCTTCCCTGATTTTGGCGAAGAAACATTGCCAGGATGGGCAACATTGATATTCTCAGATGACTGATCAACAGATCCTCCAGTTACACTGTAAACGTTTACCTCATCCTCAGGGTTTATTTTTTCCAAGCTCTCTTTGTCAGAGCTCACACCTGATACATCTTTCGGTGTGGCTGAGATGCCTGAGTCCCTATTTTCTTCTGCTGCTGTGCCACTTTGAGAAATACCACCCTCGCCGATAGAGGAATTGTCTCCAGGTTGGGCAGTCTGTGAAAGCTGATCCATGTAAGACAGACCCAAATTTGAGAAGTGATCAACAAGCTCCATAATACTACTACCAGGAGCCGAGGATGATGCTTTGGATGCTAGATCAGATGAGAGCTTCAGGAGAGTCTCACGTAGAGGCTCTGGTACAGTGTTCAGAATTTGAGACACACCAGTGTTCAGATTTTGCAGTGGTTGTTGGACAAGATTAGTGGATGATGCTTTGGAAGCCAAATCAGCCGATACTTTCATGAGTGTTTCCTTCAGCGGCCCTGGTAGTGTTCTAAGAACTTCAGAGATACGACTGTTCGGATCTTGCTGTGGCTGCTGAATGCGAGGCGACCACAAGGGAGTCGAACTCGAACTTGAATTCACTTTAACAGTAATTCTTAATGGGTTCAAATCCTGTTTCACCACATCACGAAGATCCTCATCATCGGCAAGGGTCACTATGTCACCATCTTCATCAACATAAGTAAGCATCAACTCGGCATTCGCGTCAAAGCTAAAGAGGGAAAGGATCTTCTTTTGCAATCCATCCATAGTGAAATTAAGTTCATCCCCAACAATCTGGGCACTGAAGCGCCTAAGTGAATCACCATACTTAACCTGAAGAAATGTCGTCAGAGTTAGTCAACAAACATTAGCTGTTCAATGCCGAAGTTGAACTCACACAGGCATCATATAGTAAAAGAATAAGTGTTTTCATCCGGTCCCTGATAAGCAACTGGAAAAAAATAAAATTGGACTTGAAAAGCAAAAACAAAGAAAAAAAAGAAAAAGAAATGCCAGTCTCGTTTTCTCCAGCCAGCTTCATACCACTAATCAGTGTTCATAAATCAATACAGTGGTATTACTAACTAATGCCCAAATAGCATACAGCATTAATAGGAAATCAGAAAATAGATACAACAACAACAACAACATAGCCTTTTAGTCCCAATCAGAAAATAGATAGATTTGCAAAAAAAAATGCCACCTTTTGCCTTTCTGTTTGCAGATAAGCCACCTTTGTCAATCACAACCAAATGATTACCAATATTGACTCATTAATGCCAAAGAAGGCTTTTTTTGCAAACAGAAAGTGGAAAGGAGGCATTTTTAAGCCCCCTGGTAAAATTATATAGGATTATGCCAGCAATTAAAAAATTTCATCACAACATAATAATCTACTACATCATTATAAGCAAGATCTAGATGGAATGGAGGAGCAAAGCAAGAAAATAGGAAAATTGACTTAATGTCACTGAACATTCATACAACCGAGTCCCACCAAACACACAAAGAAAAAAGACTCATACTGAAGAACAAGAATTCCATACGAAAAAAGAACCAAACCCCCAAAATCAAACAAGGACACTCAGCTACTGGATTTCAGCAAAGGACATACCCAAAACGAAAGATTTTGGCACAGCGGATGTAAAACATCTATAAGCAAAAGAATAAAATAAAATAAAATTAACGGCAACTACCTTGATCACCACACTGGAAGATGCGGCCATAGCTAGAGAGAACCCAAACTCCAAGCAACAGATGATATCCTTCTGCACAGCCTCGCTTATCTCCTACAAAAAGAGAAACCCTATCCCTACAAGTTAATCAAATTGTGTCAAAGGGCAAACGGCGAACGAGCAAAACAAGAAATCCTAACGAAAATTAACCCGATTCGATCAAATAATCAGATTTCAGGGCAATCCAAAGCGCATCCCTGAGCCGCGTTCCAGTCTAGAATTCTTCTCCGTGTGGGTAACGTAAAAAGCCGTGAACAGATTGTAGAGAAGTGTACATTTATAACTACGAATGAGTAGGCGAAGGCGAAAGGATCTTTTGTTTATTTTTTTAATTTCCGTTGATTTTTTTTATTTTCTTAAATTATTGTAAGAGTTTCTTGCTTAAGAGGAAAGGAAAAAGTCTCAAGTTTATCGAGTGGAGCAATTACGTACTTGAAGTTTTATGAAGTGAGGGGTCCACCAAACTTTTCTTATCTTAACGAGCCTTGCTAAGAGCATCTCCAATGCTATGCTTTTGAAAGCCAATCATTTATAACACATGTCAATTAATGATTGTAATGTTAATCCACATAGGAATAATGTTAAAAGAATGAAAATTTGAATCAAATTAGTATCTCCAATGCATCAATTTGATAAGAAGTTATTTGTATAGGTGGACCAATTATAATAATTGATTGATACAAAAATAATAAAAAAATAAATCAAATATAAAGAGAATTGATTAGTCATCATGTTTAACATGGTGTTAGATATTAGAAAGTGAGTTCAACAATGTCAATATTAAATGCCATCCACATCATCATGAAAGAGCTAATGACAAGATGCATTGGAGAATAAATTAGTAACAAAATTTCAAGAATTGATGATATGGATAAATTTTTACAATGTCAAAAGTCACATTGGAGATGCTCTAATGCCTTGGCCCTCGACAATTTTCAATGGTTTTATGTGGTTCTGCCGTTTCTAACAACCTTCTATAATTATATCATATTCTTTGATTATTTAAAAAATATTAATATTTATTAATATAGTATGATTTACTTGTTGTATATTGGAAATTGGCTCCACTATAAAACCAATTGTTGGCTTCATAGCAAAACTGTTCTATTTTATTGTCATATAGAAATAGTTTTATGGGCCACACTAAAAATATTTAAAAGGCTGTTTAGATGTATAAGTCATTATTGACAACTTCTATTATTTATTATATTATTTATTTAATTTATTTCTTTTTTCTAACCAATTACAATTTTACACATCACAAATGACACCACAATTAACATTAATCATTGCAGATACATTTTTAAAGATGCTCTAAGTCTATCATTTGTGAACGAGTCCAGCTCAGTCGTCAAATTGAATGTTTAATGAACTAAGCCAACTAAATGAGCCAGTAATATTCAAGTTCAGCTCGTGCTCGACTTACTATTAACAAATCGAACTCGAGTCTTGATGAGTCGTGTGGAGCAGAGTTTACAAGCCGCTCATTCATATAACAGATCTAATCGCATATATGCAATTTTACGGATCTTTTATTCGAGCCGATTCAAGTTCCATATTTCAACTTGTGTTGGTTTGATAAACTAGTGGGCTTAATTCTACTCGTCTCATATATGAAACTAATTGTGAAAGTTGAGGTTAGCTTGTGCAAGCTCGATTTGATTTCACTCAATTATTTTGAAAAAGGAATAAATTGAAATCGATCCACTCAATTTAGCTTGTCGTTTAAATCAATTGTAATTTTATCTTTCACTAGTTTGCTAATAAAAAATCCTTACTAAATCATAGTAAGAATGGGTGTTTGCCAATATGATTTAGTTCGTTTAATAAACAGTCTTATAACATATTTGTTCAAGCTCGACTGTGCTGACTATACAGACAAGCCCGAGCTTGAAAGTCTTGATCAAGGTTCAAGTTAAGAGTTGTTTAAGTCCATAGAAATTACTATATACTTTTCCACACCATTTAATATGTTTTTGTTGTATATATTTTTGTATTATATTATAGTAGTGTGTATTAGTTTCAATACTAGTCATTTCTCGTATATCTTAATTTGTACAATAGTTATTTTAATTATTTTTTTTACTTCATCTTGAAATTTAAGTAAAAATAATTACTGCAATAATAGAAATTAATTAGTACAATTAATTGTTTTCTATAATATTGATGAACGAAAACCGATTGCTGCTTAGACATGCCCGGCAGGTTGTCGGGTTCAGAATCACCGACCTTGAATCGGCTCGTAGTCGTACCTAGTTACGGGTCGAGTACACGAACCGATGGGCTGAACTTGACCAGACCCAAATTTGGGACTCGTCTTAAAAAAATTAAAAGAAATGAAAAGAATAAAAAAAAATATTACTATTGATTTCTCAGGCCGGTCCTGGCCCTGGTTTTGGCCCTGGCCCTACTGCCGGGTCATATGTTATATACATATGATCTTGAATCGGCTCAATTTGAATACGGGCACGGGCCCATACTTGTGGTCATCGGGTCTGATGGGGTCGGGTGATTTGTTGCGTCTATAGTTGTTGTAGTCCATTGGCATCACAAGAATTAGCCAAGTCTCATGATCCGACACTAGCACGTGGACCAAGTTTCCAAACCTTAGTGATTAAGATACACAAATGAAAAAGAAAATACAGACAAAAATAATATTTAATAAATAATTGCCCCAAGTTTTAGTAGAATAACGCATTTTATGATATGATTTTGTATAATTCTATATTTTAAAGCGAAACATACAAAGAAGAGGAGTAGGCGAAGTCGTCATCAATCTTAGCTCGTTTATTAATTTTAATGAATCGAATTCAAATATTAATATATCAAACTCCGACCTTAATCTTAGCTCGTGTATTAATTTTAAGGAGTCGAGTTCAAGTCTTAATAAACCAAACTCGAACAAGAAGAGCACTAGAATATCATATAAAATAATTTATTTTAATCCTTACCGAGCAAACTCCAAATAAAGAAGTCTGACCCTTTATATCACATCATTTTACAATAATAAAATTTATTAATTATAATAAAATATATTAATTATTCTACTAACATTCTTTTCAATTTCCCAAAATTATTTGTTCCAATTCCTTTACATAACCTTGTAAATAGATGAAAGAATGAAGATAAACGCTCATCTTACCGGAATGTTTGGTATGCTCTTCAATATGACGCCTGTTGTTCAGCTTAGACTTATGGGACTAATCTTTTGTTACCATATCATTTGATATACATCTCTAAATCTTGTGAGAACAATAACACTTGTTCAATTTATAAATCTCTACTTTTTTATGAATTCACAGTGTAGAGAATTGATAAGTTGGAATCTTTTGGGTTATTTTACACTGACAAATTCAGATTAGAAACAAAAGAAGCGTGAATACAAATTGTTTGGAGCAGAATGGAGTCTTCAAAAGAGAATGACAGGCTTCTCCAGACCTGTGTCGTCTGGTTTGATAGCAAAGCTTTGTATTATTCGAATGGCGTTGGTAAAAATCTTGCTGTTGTGTTGTTTTTTAGGCTCTTTGAGAAATTGAGGGCATTAAAGGCAAATGCTAATTAAGCAAGAAAAGGAGATTGCAGTATAAAATCAGCAAGGTGCATAAATGTGTTCTTTGACTTGTGTGGCACTATACACATCGGTTAACATCAATAATCGAGTTATGATCACTCAATTGCTATTAACCAAAAAAAAAAATGAGTAATTCTGTTTTATCTTTTCTGGCACTGTATTGCAATAAGATATTTTTCTTGCTAGAGATATTAATAATGCAATTTCTTGCCATATTCTCCAGTTAAATCAACAGTTCAATCAGTGGAATTTCATTTCTTTCTTCCTTTCTTTTTGGGACAAATTGCAAGAAATTATGAACAATATCAAGGATTCTGAACCAACAAAAACTAATATAATAGTCATACCATCATGAAATAAATAAATAAACAAATCTTCCCCATCAACCAATTTCTTTCTTATTAAGAAAAATGGGTGCAATTTTTTTTTTTTTTTGGCCTTACAGATTGAGAGGGACGTGCTGTATGAATATGGATAAACAAATGGATGTTGATGCCAATATAGAAAATTAGTGGAATGTGACTGCCTATACTTTAAACCATTAGGGACTGTAGAAAATTTAAATCTCTTCTTATCAAACCAATATACTTGAATTAGAAGAAACTTGGGTAAAAGCACTACCAAGCAGGTTGGCCTATTACAGAAACATTTGGACCACAAAAAAGCAAAATGCATCTTTTTCATTAACCCAACAGTCACAAACCATTAATTTGGAAGTTCAAACAAGATAATTTTTTTCCCCACAAGAAAATTTCTGTCTACTAATTGAATCAGAAGAAAAATGAAGAAGGAACAAAATATTCTCACCACAAACAGCTTTCCCCTAATTAATATCAACATCTGTGTATGCTTTTTAATCAGTATCTATATTTGCTTGAAGGCATCCATGTTTTCACCACCACCCAATTCCTGAGAAATTGATGATGCCAATGGAAAATTACTAAAATCTCCCTCATCATACTGAAACTGGAAAACTGATTCCAACTTATCATCCTCACCTTGCCAAGAAAATGTACTCACATTTCCAAAATCATCGTCGTTGTTATTCGCCCGGTTATTTGCTTCCGAACCATTTCTTGAGCTTCCTTTAACTTCACTTATCATGTAAGCACTCATTCTCGAACAACCGTCTGAATAATCAGCAGCTTCGACAATGGTTTGGCAGTCAAAATTCGGCATTGACCTGAAATTCTGGTTATGATCAGAAGGCATTGAGCTGAAATCCTGTTCATATGCATTTTGTTGAAAACCGGACGAGAACAATAGAGAGTCTTGTTTTCTCATTAGTGAATGTGAATCGATTTGACGAATTTTTTCGCTTTTCAGTTGAGGCATTAATTGAGTTATTATCGGCTTGTGAGTGTTTGGATCAATGCCTTGCTTTGTTAGTTTCTTCTTGAGCGTCGAGTTCCACAAGTTCTTGATCTCGTTATCGGTTCTTCCGGGCAGTCGTGTCGCGATTTGAGCCCACCTGTCATTTCAAATTCAAATTATATCAACAACACTTGTAATTTTAACCGAACAAAAGAATGTAATCCAAACACTACTTATAAGCACCTGTTGCCGAGAGTCTGGTGTAAAGCAATGATCAAATCCTCCTCATCTTGTGAAAACATTCCTCTCTTGAGATCAGGCCTCAAGTAATTTATCCATCTCAACCTGCAACTCTTCCCGCATCTTTGCAAACCTGCCACAAAAGAAAAAAAATAAGAACAATACAATAAAATAAAATCCACCATATCTATGTCCTTTCGTTCATAATAAACGATATAGAATCTTCTAACTCTAAGCATGCTAAACAAGAATGAGTGACATTAACAATAAAAAAGAACCTGCTAATTTAGGCACAGAGCTCCAGCAACCTATACCGTACTTTGTAATGTGATTGTGTAGTTTTTCATCTTCTTCGGGTGACCACAAACCTTTCCTCATTTTCTGCTTTGCATTGCACGAATTTCGCCCCATTTTTCGATTCACGTTGTCTGTGAAGAACAACGAGTATATATAGTATGATCAAAGAAAAAAAAAAGTTGTGATTAAAAATATATAATCTTTAATTTCAAGTGATTTTGAGGGGGTGGGGCAAATCTTGGTTCTGTTTTTTGCAAATTGGACTTGATTGGGTTTTAAGATATCTCTATCTCAAAGCACAACTAGAATGAGATTAAAAGATAAGGAATTTATTATATTAGAATGAGATTAGGAACTTTAATATAATGATAACATAATTAAGCATTACACTAGAACGATTAATACATATATAATTACGTACTGGGAGAAATGTATGCCTGGAATGGAAGTATCTTGAAAATAGGTGTGGAAAAATGGCAGTTCGTGCAGTCTAGTTAGAAGTTATTTGGTTTGATTGATATATAAGCTTGGGGACCCTTGTACTTTTTTTTTCTTTTCTGGGCCAAGTCTTATTAGATTATATTATTTATTTGTATATATGTATCTTTATTATCTTCATGAAAATCAACTTACATTGTTTGTTTCTCATAATTCTCACAAGACTTTGGAATGTGTAATCAGAGGCACATTCACACTGATGTTTGATGGGTGTGTTAAGCCAATGGTCGACTGTATGCAGTCTTATGGTACATTAAGGCTTTTTTTTTTTTTTGGGGTTTTTTGGTCTATCACTAGTTCATAACACGTTTAAAAATGTCTTTATTTCACATTAACTTGATTGAGAAGCTGAAAATGATGGGAGCTGACTAGTTCTCAAACTTCATTACTTATCAGTTATCAATACAAATAGTTTGTTTTTGCAAGTTTACGACTAATTTTGTTTTCTCAAGCAAAACTATTTAGATGCCTCTTAAATGTCATGATTATTCATCCTTGCATTTGTAGCTTTATTATCATTATTATTACTTTGTCATTTTACTAGACAAACCATGTATAAGATCTCAATTGCTAGGAAAAAAAAGATCTGAATTGTTGATTTTGGCTATATTATAATAACAAGAGTAATTCATATAGGTTTGTGTTTTTCCCAAAACTTCGAACTTATTTCAGATGCTCATTAAAATACTGGTTAAAAAAATTTTAAAAAATGAAACTATTGCTTCAGATCTATTCATTAATTTAACCAAACATTTTTAATATGTAAAATAATTTTTTAATCTTCAATCATCAGTTATCAACTATCAGCTCGAAATTAACTTTTATTAACTAATATTTTCGACTAAATGAAGCAACATACCCTATATATCTAACATTTCAATTAAAAATCCACAAAGGTGAACACATGGTGGGTAATAGAATCTCATAAGTCCATAGCTGGACCTACATATAAGGTCTTGGGAAAGATAAATGATAATCCCAGTTTGAAGTTAACTAAAGGCTATTATGTGAAATGATAAATCTAACTAATCAATTCTCACAACTGATAAGGCTAGAGCATCATGCTATTTAGACTCCCATGTCACATTATGTCTTTTTTTCTTTCATCTTAGCAACAGGAATGATTTCAACAATAATTTGCAATGGAAATGTTGTTAACATGCCATTGGTTTAGAATCAGCTTGTGTTCTTGATTACTATTGTGATATTTTCCTTGAGTATTTATAGATCATTCAATTTGTTTAGTTACAATTTATCAAATGTACAATATATAAATATTGAGAAATAGATATAAAGACTGAAATTAAAGAGAGAATAGGTTTTATTACGAAAAGACTACTAAAATTTTGAAGGAATTTTGAGCACTTATGATTTGTGGATATCCAATAGTTAAATCTCCAAAATTCGTAATCAGTAATAACGCAACACTATCCTTATCATTAAATGGAGTTGNTCTACATCCAAGCAAACTACTAATCTATCAGTTTAATTTACCAAATAATTTTAACTGAGTTAATTTGGATCAGTTTCAATCACCTTCTCAGTTTTAACACATCACAAGCTGTAGCCACTAAATTTTCAACAGTACGGACCCATAAAACAGATCTTTTGTCATTGTACATCTGAAATAGCACATAATAAAACTACACATATAGCCAACCACAATTCGAATAATCACAGTTCACAGCACAGTACAAGATGAACGTTTGTAAAGCAGTCATTCGATTCGAGGTCAGTAATTTTTGGCGAGGAATATCATCTTCGATTCTGTTCATCAGTCCTATCCTCCTCCTTGACGGTATCAGAACTACACCTGAATAGCAAGAAAGACGTGAGATAATAAATTAACTCACATTCAATAAAAGCTTTCTGATGCAAAGAACAATTCCATGCCAGTCTTCTTTTTACAAATAAAATTTCATTCCAAAAGTTCAAAAGTGATCTAAATGAAATGTTCAACCGGATTCACAAAGCATATGGTATAGTAAAAACAATAAACATACGAACTGACACTGATCTCAAAGGCACTTGATCTCATCAAATCACAACGATTTGCAGATTTAATAAAGGAAACCTGTCGTTCTCTTTTCTTTTTTTCGAATGGTAAGAAATCCATTTAGATGGTCAAACAAGGAAACTTTTCCAACACAATAGAAGGATTAATCACTGAACAAGGACTTTTAAATAACATGTAAGCTGAGCAAATTCTAGGCAACTCTTGCCTATACAGAAACTGTAATAACAACTCCAGAAAACCCCTTGTGATATTTATTGTGAATAAAGCTTCTGAAGCAAATGATCATTTGCAAGCCGCTTAAACTGATTAAGTTTAGCTTAAAGTCATCCTTCAAAGAGAGGTCTTTCTTGACATTTTCAGTTAAAAAATGAAAAATAAAATCATAACATCCATGGTCGGGGTGGTGAGTTATTGGGGTGAGGTATTTTTTTGAGGTACAAATTTGTTCGAGATATATTGAAGTAGCAAATATTTAATGAGTTGGTTAAACCTCAACTTTCCCCTTACTGTTTGTTAGTATTTTAAAAATCGCATTTATATATCCATGGGAGATTTGTTAAATAACGGGCTTATAATTTTGGAAGATGACCTGATTTTATTATTGTAGTTACAGCTAAATTTCGTTCGTAGTTTCTGTAATTTATCTTATTTAAAGTCATCATGAGATTTCTTGTTCCGGCATAGTGATCTCCACCCCATTCGAACACGGAACAACTAATTACATCTTAATGAAAAATGAGATCCTTTTCAAGAAAATCAGATGCTACCTCATATCTGTACTTGTTTCATATGTAACTTCACCATTCAAACTTCGCTGTGCAAATTCCCCATTCTCATCGTCATCAGACTCATACTCGGCATCACCATTCCATATACGAGGTTTGGGTCTCACTTCCATGTCATCTTCTCTCTGAAAATAAGCATATACCACTATATCAGAATTAAACATAAAAAATAAACACAATACTTTAGTCGAAGTTTTTCTGTGCAGACCTCTTCTGGAACTTCTGTGGTTGGAGGCATGTACTGAAAAGGGACGCTGGGTGCATGTTGTAGTTTAGAAAGTTGATCAAGTAACATGTTTCTGCAATTCCAGACGAATTAATTATTTAAAACTAGAGACCGAAAGAATAACAAACTGAAATGGTTACCAAACCGGACGTTGCATTATTAATGATTTAACATATTGTTCAAGCTTTTCACATAAGTAGTGCCTAAAATCATGTTGGGGGACGAGTGATTGGTCGGGAAAAGTGTGTATATTATATATTTATTAGCGTATTTTTATATGCTTAATTTTGTCGTACTTATATATCTTTCGACTTATTTATTTGTTAGATGGATTCTTGTACTTTGATATTTTTATGGTTTATTTTTAGGATATTGGAGTGTTTTCATGGGAAACGTGGCATTGAACGAAATTACACCCGGAGGCCGGGAGCAGTACGGGGGTACACCATATTCTACTACTAACAGAGCTGGTACCCCATACCAGCCCAGTTATTCGTCAATTTATGTCATGTGCGAAAATTAAGCTCAAATTATTCAAATTATGGACCCATGCGTTAAATTAAGAAAAGATGGGCCGAGAGAAGACTACACAAAAGACCCAAGGATACAAATAATTCATTGAGCAAGAGACCTAAGCCACCGAGGAGAGGAATTCATACACGCATGCCCTTATTTAATTAATTGGAGGGCCACCAAAATTGCAGACCTGGAAAAAAGATTTATCCACGCAGCCGCAATTCAGAGGACAAAAAGAAAAGAAACAGAGAAAAAGAACGGAATATCAGACACGAGAAGGCACGAACAGAGCTTGAAGAAAGGGAACCCGATCAATCGCGGAGGGAAGCCGCACTCGCACACGAAAGGGGATATTCTTATTCTCTTTCTTTTATTATTTATTATGTTAGGCTAGGTTTTTACTTCTAGTTCCGGGGAAGTCGAACCCTACGATTGATGTTTTGATTGATTTATATGGTTGATGATTTCAATATCTTTTTAGAATTGTTTGTGTTATTTTGAATAATTAACCATGATGTGTTGAGTATTATTTAGATTGATCACCTTGATTAGGGTTTTCATATCTACATCTGAATTAGACCTTCAATCCGTAATTGTTGTTGTGTTTAATTCATAAGAGGTAACCGGAAGATGGTAATTACCGTGGATAACACAGCCTATTTAAGTGAACGAACGCGGTTTAGTTCACTACTTAGTCTAGCCTATTTTTCTAATTCGTAAAGCGGCTAATTGTATTAAATCTTGAAAACGTTTTTCTGGACTGTACAAGAAGTCAGGTTTAATCGTAGAGCGTCTCGCGGTTAAATTAAAAATAAGGAAAAAATTCGGGTAACAGACCGTGTCGTTGCCTAAGGCTAGTAATTTCATAAGATAGCGAGATTTGATACCAGAATTGATTAGACGAGTCAGTCTCGACTGTAGACGGAACCGTGAACTAGATTTTCTCTTTATTATTCTATTTTATTTTTTATTTTATTGCATTGTTTAGATTTTATTTATTTAATTAGAATCTTAGTTATTAAAATAACCCCCTTTTATCGCTTTTCATAATTTCGATTAATACAAGAATATCACAATTTTAATCACACTCCTCGTGGGATCGACCCTTGCTCGCCACTACTGCTAGTTGGTAGAGGCTAGTCGAGGAAAAATATAAATTATAATTTTGCCGCGTTGCGACGCGCGGTCAAGGAGGAAGGGGGAAAGTAACATAGTAGACAATTGTCCATAAGTACAAAATATGCACTAATACATGAGCAATATAAATATATAAAATAAAGGCCCAGAAGTACCAAGCCAGGTCGTTATTCAACTCCAGTGATAAGGAAGTTAAAAGAAAAACGAGCAAAGGATATCATGAGCATTAAGTGGTTTCACATGGCATTGGAATGAGTAAAACTTGAAGAAAACAGAATAATATGAAGAGAATAGTATGCCATTGGTTTTACATGGCATTGGAATGAGTACAGTCCTAGAACACGTTTTTAGGGGAACTTTGGTACAAAAGATCACCTGATTTTCTCTAAATCTCTGTCTGTATTCAGATTTTCCATAATGCCTGGTTCCACATGAAGTGTATAATCAGGGCCAAAGTACTCAAAATATTCATTGTAAGGCAGCTTATTATCTGGTTCAACGTCAACTGCCACTGCAGTCTAGCACATAGCAAATGAGTATATCAGCGGATATTCCAGAAAAGTAGATGAATATAACTTCATGGAAACAAATAAAGATTCAAATAAAGGAAATAATTAAAAAGATACCCTTACGATAAAGTTGTCAAGTTGTAAAAGAAACCTAAATGTTCAAAATTATCAAAGCACCAAAAAAGAAAAGCAAAGGCTCTTGATATTTTTTTTTTTTTTTATTTTACAATTGCACTCTCCACAGAATTGTGTTTGCTGAGTTAATGCAAACCACCAAGAGGTTTTGTGATATTGATAATATTGAAAACAACTTGATTGAATTTCTGTTTAGGATACACAATAAACATAGTTTTTCCATCTTAAACGAAATGAAAATGCACAGGCAAAGTAACAAGAGAGGACGGGAGACACACACACACGCATCCGCGTGCGCACACACGCACGCACACACAAACAGAAAGAGAGAGAGAGAGAGAGAGACCTCGTAACACCAGCAACGAGCAACATTCCTTATTGTATACCCTCCCCCACCCAAAACCATGAGAGGAACATTGAACGACCTCAAGAATCGAAGACAATCTGCATGGCCCTTAACTGATAAATTAAAGCAACCTAACCGGTCGCCAGCCAATGAATCTGCCCCACACTGAAGAACAACAGCATCTGGCTGGTAAACTTCCATAACTTTTTGCATAATGGGGCGGAATAAAGTACGGAAGTTTTCATCATTCAGCCCATCATTTAACGGGACATTAAGAGCATAGTACTTCCCCGCACCTACCCCAATGTCTTTAATATGCCCAGTTCCAGGAAAAAAGTCACCAAATTTATGGAATGAGACTGTCATTACCCGGTCAGTCACATAAAAAGCCTCCTCGACACCATCTCCATGGTGAACATCAATGTCAACATAAAGCACACGCTGCAAGTTACAACATAATGTCAGAAACGCAATAACATTTAAACAGCAAGACTATGTTTAACTTTATGTCAAATTATGTTATTAGAAAGTACAAAAAATGCAACCATAAAACTTCCAACATGTAGATCAGATCATTAATACAGTAAAAAAATCACATGTTTATGATTTTTTTTAAGTGATCATCCAGTATTAACAATCTATTAGAAACGGGGCGAGGGGGTCAATAAAAAAAGTGGACAATGGCGATGAGTTGAAACTAGCAAATAATGATAGCTGAATACTGATTCAACGTTAAAACCCAATTATCAATTCAATTCACGTTTTCGTGGGAAATTTGCAGCCACTTGTCACATTATAAATCAAATTGGGTGCCACTGCTACACACATAATCCATCGTGTAAATAGCACAAACAAAGAGAAAAAGGAGCATGCCTAGAGGATAGTAGATTAAAGCAAAGAACACCACTAATCCAGACAATAGAAAGAAATGGATAGAGGGAAATGTGTCCAACACTAAACAATTCTCTGAACCATGGATAATCTATTACACAAACAAATTGTTACTGCTCAAGAACCCCCCATATGTGTGTGTGTGTGTGTGCGCGTGTGTGTGTGTGTGTGTGGAGTACATATACGCAGATATTTGGCTATGCTTCAATCTTTACGAGGCTGTGATATTAGAATTCTTGGAATTACCTCATTTTCAAGAGCATAATATTGAAAATTAAATTCATGACTACAAACATCAGGCCAGGAATCAGTTCGATTAATCCACAACAAATGGAGCTGAACAAATAATGCTCCCTAAACCAAGTAAACATAACAGTATTTACACATTAGAATTGCGATATATATGACCATCCAAAAAATATAATGGATTTAAAGACCAAGTTCATTACCCTATGAACTTTAAGCAGCTCTAAAATCCCCAACACAATATCATTGACATAGCAAAACCCTGAAGCCTCGCTCTTCTTTGCGTGATGCAACCCCCCTGCCCAATTAATCGCGATATCGGCATCCTGCCTGTTGAGCTTGACGGCGGCGCCAATGGATCCCCCGGCCGATGCCTGACAGAAATCGAACAAGCCGTCGAAAACGGGGCAGTCCTCCCCGACATTGAAGCGCTTGAGCTGACGCGCGTGTGTGTGGTCGTGAAGAGTATCGGGGGAGACCGAGGAAAGAAAGTCGACATAGTCCGGCGAGTGGAAGCGCCGTATGTCGGTGGAATCGGCGGGGAAGGGGCGGCTGATTTCCATGCGGCGGTGGAGGGAGTAGTGGACGATGAGATTGTGCGCCATGCGAATGCGGTGGGGCTTCATCGGGTGGCCCTGTCCATAGTAGTAATCGCCGATTGTCGGCTCGTAGAAGTAGGATACGCGCCGCTTGCGAGCGTCAGGGCAGGACGATGGCAGTGACGCGCCGCCGCCGGGATCCATTTTTCAGGGGTGGAAGGGATAGAAGAAACGAGGGGGGCCCTATTGAAGTATTTTGACGAGTTTATAAAAACAGCTTCCAAAGTCCGGTTCGGCCGGCAATTCGTGTAGTTTCTAAAAACTAATTTAATTTAAGACATCCTAAAAGTATATTTATTTAAATTTTTTAATACTTTTAAAAATCTCGAGTTATTCATTTGAAGTTATAGTTTGATTTTTAACTTTAGTTCTTCGAATTCATAAAATATGGGACGGTTAAATTTAGTTTTAGTTGCGGATATTTGTGAAATATTCGTAATTTTGTTTTCAAGATATGTACATCTCATTTCCAACTTTTAATAACTGGAAAAAAAAAATAAAAACGATGAAGAATAAAAAAATTAAATTAACTTAAAAAAAATGACAAACATCATTCAAATTTTAAACAAAAGAAAAGTTGTTATCAATAGTTTTTCATATATATAAACAAACAATTTTAAACATAATGGAGGCACAACGTTTTTCCAAACAATTTTGAATATTTGCCGCCGGTTTCTTTGTCAGAATTTGCATCTTTATCAGTCAAAGTTCTAAGGCGCGATGGCTAATCTTACACCTTGAATGACCTAAAAACAAATCAGTTGTCATTTTCAAGATGTTGAGTTGTTTTTCAATTAAAACAACACAAAATATATATTTAATAAATTAATAATATAATTTAAAAAAACCAATAAACAAGATAGTGAGTGTCGTAACAACAAAACAACAATATAACATATGTCAAGCAACATCAAAATAAATTTTAATTAACAAAAGAAAAATTACAAAATTAAGTTTTTATATCAAATATATGAGAGATTTAGGGGACGATTGGATATCAATTGGTTGAGTTAAAAATTGATTTTGCACTGATTTTTACTGTTGGGTTTATGCTTGAATATCAATTGTTGGGTTTTGTCATAGGCCCACAATTTTCCTTTTTTCTCTGCACACATTCATTATACTCAGATTGTTTTTTTATGGTACGCCCCCCAAGGCACCAAACCAGCCTTCACATGTTCATCTCAACAAAAAATCCATGCACTTTTCAAAAAATCCATGCACTTTTTTGTCTTTTTTTGGCCCAAAAGGCTGCCAGTTTTATTTTCTTTTATTATTGTTTTTTAATTGAAAGCCCAATGCATGTGAATGGCCTAAAAAATTGCTGTCACAGCAATCATTTTGGTGGGCCGGGCAAAATTAGATCTAGTAAAAAACTAGTTGAGCTTCTCTCCTTTATTAGTAAAAAATCAGTTAAATTACCAACTAGTTGATATCCAATCACCCCATTAATGTTATAAAGAAAAAGACAACATTAAAACAATCAAACAATACGAAAACAGCNAAAAAAAAAAAAAAAAAAACAATATTGGCCCAAAGAAACCAACCCATAGTTTAAGTCCCGTCGACTTGGATGATCCAAAGGTTGAGGGACTGACACATCGACACTAGTGATAGGGCTTCGCCCTCTCAATGAAAAGCCGTCATATATATTAGAAGGGTTGGCAATCGAGTTCTCCGACAGATTCGTCGGTCTTGGGGCGTTGACCGACAAAAATTCTGGCAAGAGAGAGCTAAAGACATCTGGGTTGCTGCTCGAGGTCAGTTTTCCTTCACTCGCCACCTTTACTCCCTCCATGACAAACGAGCTTGTTGGAATAGTGAGATCATTGGCCTGAGGGTGTCCTTTGACTGATCAAACCACTGAGATGTGGCGTTTAGCGGTTGCAACTGGGAGTCATAATTCAATTGCAGCATGGTGGACTCTGGTTGTGATTGGAGGTCGTGTTTCGGTTGTGGCAAGGTGACTTTCAATTGTGTCATGTAAACCTTTTGAAGTTAGAAAATGGTCGGTGATGGTGCAACTTTGAAGGACGGCGATGTGGTATTTTTCCATATTCTATTTATTTTTTTCGACTGCAGTAGTCCTCTCGAATCAGAGGCCGGTAATTCTTGCAACGAGAGATATTTCTACGATTGTACATTTTTTGCTACAGAAATAAGAAAATCGTATGGATAATGAAGAAAGAGAAGGTAGAAGAATGAATCTACATGTTATCAAGTTAAATAAGAACAAAAAAATAAAAACTGTGAAAACATAAAATAGCATTTTAACATATTTGATAAATCATATTATTAATGTAAATGATATTTTAAGTCCAATAGATGGCCTAGTTGGGCGAGGGCGAGCTCTCACCCGACCTGAGACCCGGGGATCAAATCCGCTTCATTTCAACCCGTTTCTAAAGTGCGCTTACGCGGGCCACCATCGGCGCGAAGCGTCCCTTTGCCGCCACCTGCGTTGCCGAATTCTCTGTTTCTCCCTCCTTCCCCGGCTGTCCTCCGTAACGTAATAGGGTTTTCAGGTATGCGTTTACTGTTCCTACTTCTCGAGACTAGTTTCCACGATTTATATATGTTCTAAAAAGAATCTCAAAACTCGAGTGCGATTTTTGCCACTGATCTTCAAATCAGTACTTCGTTATAGCTATTGCAGTGATATAATTTCAATTTTATGTGTGTCAAGTTAAAATGCGACTTTTTTTATTCTTTTTTGGCGCAACCCCAAAACATCCAGTAGATTGGGGAAGATCAGGGTGTAGAATTGTAAACACATTTTACTGTCACGTAAGATCGATCGAGGGGAAAAAGGATAATACCGATTAGCATTTGCAGTAGACGAAAAGAATAAAATGCGATTTCGCTTCAGTTAATTGAAACCTTCTGCAAATCCTCAGCCACACTCCAAAAAATATCACACAAAATGGTCTAATCAAATGATAGTTTGACCCATTTTGTTGCTTTCTTTGCCTATCGGTGCTTGCCCAGATATTTCACTGCCACCTAGTAAGCCATTCAAATGTGATGAGTGATATGAAGAATTACATTCTGAAATAAATGCTTCTTTTATGCACAGATAAGGTGAAAGGCTGGAGAAAATGCTTAGTCGTCCGATGTTTGTAGCTTTGACCGAGAGGGTCTTCTGGGGTTGGTTCTTTCTTATGGTCGGCTCATTCTCGTTTGTGGGTTTCCTATATGCTGCCGTTATATCGAAGCTTCAGCCTCCGTCTCATAGTGTGATCATACGGGCAATACAAGATGATTGGTATTTGTTCTCTTCCGAAATATTTCAATTATTTCAAGTTTAGTGCATCTAACTATCTTGATGGTTATGGACTATTCCCCTATAATATCACACCATTGTAGCAAAGAGATGTCTTCCTGTTTCTTGTGGTACTTCTTATTGAAAATGGATTGATTTTCTTATTGTGGTGGAAAACTGAAAACGTGATGTTCTCAAAGTTGAATTTCTTGGTCTGTCAATATACGAGCTAAGTAATTCCACATGAGAACTAAACTTGATTAGAAGGATCTATACTGGTGAATCTAATGAATTTTCTAGTAACTCCACATGAGAGCTAAGTTGTATTTTTTTTATATTTATTTTTAAAACCGTAATTAACATACCATTTAATTTTATCACCATTTTTTCTGAGTTTGGTCTATGCAAAACATTTGCCATTCATCCGAGACTAACAAAACCAATCGTCTGCATTACTCAGTTACTTCGCATGCTTACGTAAACAAAAGACGGAAGAGTTTGATAGTTTATATGACTGTGAACAGGTATTATTGCTTCTTGGTGCCTCTGACACTTCCGATCCTCGTTGTTGCAGTGTATCTTCATTGGTTAAGCATGAAATTGTTCAAGCATGCATGATATACTTTGGCAAGGTTCAATTGGCTACCGTTTTGCGAAATAGACTCATTTTTTTTGTAAATTGAGACTCATTTTTTTTTGTATTATTTCAAGCATGCATGATTTACTTTGGCAGGCTTCTACTTTGGACCTCTTTCCGAAAACGACTTTTCGTATTTTGACATTAAGGTCTTGTATACAAGGTAAGGAGACATCAGCCCTAGATGGATCAAATATTCATAAACTTTGAAGAGTTCAAAGATGGTTTAAAACTTTCAATTATGAAGGGACTTTTATAAGAACACGGAACGGCTTCTGATATCCTATAGAATGGTTTGTGTTGTGGTCTTGCCTTAGAAAGCTAAGGCTGATGGCTTTGCTACCACCTGGTGCCGAATTATTGATTAGTGAGATTGAAGGATTTGATTGATTTTTGTATTATGCAAATTGGTGTCAACTGCTGCATTGAAGAGCTCTCTGGAGTATCATCTAGTATGTTTTTTGCTAGATTTTGGAAGCTTGTTGAACGAAAGATTAGTTATCTATTTTGAGCTAATGAGTCGTATTCATGAAAAACGGAACGAGCCACTTAGGGTGCTATTGGCTACTAATTATTTCTAGCTTTGAATAAGTGACTATTGGAGGGTGAAACTCCCTTTGAAGCTAGAAGTCACGGGATCGATCTTGACTATTGTGAGGAGTGTGAGTGAGGCATTGCACTTTTCCTGGGAGGATTAGTCTCACCCTTTTGGTTGGAGATCACCTAGGCGTGATAGGCCCTTTACCGTGAGTGGTGAAGCCGTGGAGTGAATGTGGGGATACCTCTGAGCCGAAAAAAAAAATAAAAAAAATCTCTTATGAGCTTGGCTTAACAGATAGGGTTTTTACTGTAACGTAATTTCATACTTTTAGCTTATGTATAGTCTCCTTATGTATTGACAAATTAGCTGCACTCAAGCACATTTATCAGGTTTTTAGTTATCGGTTTTGTTACATCCATTGATGGTTGATTAGTGTAAAATTTTCACCTATATTGCGATTTTCTCATCCTTTGTTGTGTGGTTTGCATTCCTTAATAATATTTGTACATTATAGGATTCATATTGATATGGAATTTGCGTAATTGTGTTGTATTATGTTACCTACTAGACTGTTAGTATCAATAAACTTATTAAAATAACAATTTTACTATGAAGCTAACAGTTGGCTTCATAGTGGAGCCAACCTTCTATATACAACAAATAAATCTATCATATTAATAAAATTATAATAGTGTTATTTAATAAACTCATAGACTGATTTTGATACTTTTCAAATTTCAAAGACATTGCAGATACCTAGAAAAAAGAACATTTCGAAACAGAGCATGTTTGTTTATAAAAAATTTTGGTTTTGTTTGAATTTTTTGATTTGGTTTGGTTAATTTTGAAAAAGGTGATATGATTAGTTGTTAGCGATTTGATACAGTTTTATAACACTAAAATTTTCAAAAAAATTTTACAAGCTTATAAAACACTAAGTAGGCGATTTGATACAGTTTTATACATTTTATTTGTGCTAGTGTAAAAGTTAATTTGAAATTATATGAGATTAATAAATAAAATTGCTAACAATAGATTTTGAAATTGGAAATATCATAAATTGTTAATATAATAATA
>BKCP01001558.1:85826-126105 GCA_008636005.1 Striga asiatica
TTTTTTGATACATTTCATTTTATCTCAACTTACATATAATCACATTCCTACCAAACATTAAATTTGCTTATATCTTTTTAAATTAATTACATCACTAAATAATATTAATATACATTACATATTTATCATTATATAACAAATATATTACTTCTACAAGTGTTATAAATAATAATGACATTATATGATAATAGATTTTTTGATAGATTAATAATTGAGTATTATGATGAACCAAAATATGTAAAATTATTATTATTTTGTATTAAAAAATAAATATATATGTTAAAATATTATTTATAATAATATAAACGGGTCAACATGCTATTACAATAAATTTTATAATAAAATAATATGAGTTTTATACGAGGAAAAAGATTACGTAAAATTGTTATTTTTCTTATATCAATGAATAAATATATATAATGAAATCAAATTTATACTATTATAAACATGTGAGCGAGATAATATATTAATTAATTTACGGTCTAGCACTACCACTACCAGGCTCATGTTTAATGTCTCGACAAAAAAGATGACGTTGATGAAAGAGGTAAAAAAATAGATGATCAAACTCTATTGTTTTTTAGGCCTTAACTGACAAGCCCTATTGTCCACTCATTTAATATCTCCCGTGAATCACACGAGCTACTTAACAGATAAGCTCTGTGGAAATGACTCATTAAATATTTATGTCCCGTGCATCGCACGGGCTACGTACTAGTAATAATAATAAGAACAACCATTTATTAAAAATAATAGTAAAAATTTTTGAGAGCATTTAATGCATACCTATTTTAAGAAACTTTTTAAATATATGCATTAATTGCTTCAATATACACTTTTTGAAATAAGATCAAGGCCTTGTTTGGTAATCAACGGTTAGCTGTTAGCTGTTAGCGGATTATATCTGTTTTGACTAGCGGATTGTGTCAGCTGTTTTGACCAGCGGATTGTGGTAGCGGTTCGTTATAAATTGTTTGGTAAATTAACTGTTTGCAAATAGCTGTTAACATGCAAAATTACTTAAAAGGACATTCATAAACTTTAATTTCTTTTTAATGTTAAATTTATAATTACCTAGAAAATACAAATTATTTATATTTTATATATTGTAAAGTAATTCAAATTAATATAAAAACAAACGCAAATAATAATTAAAATAACAACACTTCTTAATTGAATAAATAAGTTTGCATCATAAAAAGTAAGCGAATAAATAAGTCATAACTAGTTAAAAAAGTGATGAAAGTGATGAATTGTTTTGCTCTTTATTTCTGTTGGGGGCAAGAGTCCAAAAGTGATGAAAAAGAAAGGGCAATTGTGACAAAATATGTTTTCTCCTCAAAACGCCTATCTGAAACGCTACTTAGTAGCGTTTTTCTTTTCAGGTGTTGGGCCAAAAAAAGCTGATGCAAAAGCTATTTTACCAAACAACCTTTTTAGTGGATTTGGAAAAGTCAAACAGCTATATGGATCAAAAAGCTAATTTTTGGGCAAAAACGCTATTAACCAAACAAGCTCCAAATCATATATGATAAAAAATATTGTTTTCTTAAATAATTTTATTAATATCTGCTATAATTTAATTGATATTCATTATAATAAATAACAAGATTGATTTTTCGTGATTCATGTTGATAATATTTTGGTCAAAATAGATAATATAACATATTTTAAGTTCTAACTATAATATTAATTTTTTTTTCAAAAATATTCACTTTTTATCTAAAAAATATTTATAAAAAATCGTAACAGGTTAGGTAGAATTTTTTCTTCTAATTAATCAGACGAAATCAAGTTAGTGAATTAATCTTCGAGAATATGATTTTTTCTTAAGCTTTATTTCATTATATATAAAAAATAAATTATTCTTCAAATTAATACAATTTTCCATTTAAGAGATAATGACCATATACATTAAATAATTTTACTAATAGTCAAAAATTGAAATTGAAATGTAGTAAATGTTCTTTAGAATTTATTTGTATATTATTGGCAAGCATGATTTTTTTTTTTTATCATTTTTATTTTTAGTTTGATTTCTTTTTATAATGAAATTATTATAAAATATATTTTCATTGCAGGGTATGCTGAATAAACTATAAATCCTTATAATGCAAATTAGAAAAATTTTGATTATAGAAGGGATTGAGGTTTTGGCATTTCATAAATCAAAGTTGTTTAATTAGTATACAAAATTAAATTTTAAAAAAAAAACATATGTGTATATTTTGTAAAATATTTATACGCTATTTAATTTTAAATTTATTTACATATTTTAAATTGATTACATAATTAAATAATACTAACATGCATTAAATTTTTTTCATTTTATAAAATAAAAAGAAAAAGAAGACGTACAATTTCTATAACTTTTATTAATAAAAATGACATTATATGACAACAAATTTTATAATAAAATTAATGTAGTATTATATGATGAACAAGAATAAATAAAATTATTATTTTCTCTTATATCAACAAATAAACATATATACAAAAAATAAATTTATATTAGTATAAATGTGTTAGTAAAATAATATATTAATTATTTTGCAAGTTAGCCATCACATGTTCATATTTAATGTTATGGCTAAAAAACAACGCTGATCAAAAGAGGTGAAAAATATATTATAATCCTATTGTTTTTTGGACTTAAAGCCGATTAAAAATGTAAAAACTAGATGATAATCTGTTGCTTTTTAATTTAAACGGCAGATATTGTGAAAATAATTCATTTAATATCTTTTGTCCAGCCATGATAATAATAATGCTCGTGGAGAATGGATTTCTGGGCATGATAACAGGCCACATAATACACCTTCTTTCCGGGACAATAGACAGAGGCACAACTCGCCAGGGGCGGATCTAGAAAAGTGAATTAGGAGGGACTAAATAATTTTTTTATAAAGACATATAGTTAATAGCAAAGACATAAAGTTGTAATTTTGGAATTAAAAAAAAAAAAGTAATAAAAAAATACATATTTTTCAAACATCGNTAAAAAAAAAAAAAAGATAAAAAAGTTGCATAACAAAAAATGTCTTGAGAATCATTGCTAGATTACTAAGTTTAAAGAGCAAAAATAGAGATTCTAAGGTCAGACTAGTCGAATAATGTTGTTCAAACTATCAACTATGCCTGAAAATTACATATTTCCAACTGAATTATCAAAATCTAGATTCTTCATACATTCAACTTTATTAATCCTTAAATATGAATTGTTCAAAACTCAAAAAGAAGTAAAGAATAAATAAATAATATCATAGACACAAATGTAAATAAAAGTATTTATAAATATAATTATCCGATCAGGTGATGAATTCTCAAATCTGTGCTTTTTTCGTTTGTCTGTCTCTTCACTCGACTCCTCGTCTTATCAGTTGCGTGCAGAAAACCAACTTTTATTTCTTGTAATCATTTATTATGTTAATTTTAATTATTTATTTAATGGTGTAAAGAATACTTAATTAACTTAATTTATTATATTATATAACTTATTAAAGCAAAAGAAAGAAAGTTAGTGTAACTCAGAGATTTATTTACTTTAATATATATTTTAAGGAGGACAAAGTACTTAAATATACATAATACTATATATTATATATGTTATACATACATAGTACTAATAAAAAAAAAAGTTTGGGGGAGACCATAGCCCCCCCTAAGGTGAATGTGCATCCGCCCCTGTAACTCGCACTACGAATACCAGCTAGTTGGTCCTTTTAAAGGTAATAACAGACATGAAAAGGTTGATGTTGTTGGGATCTATGAGGATCTCGTTATGTACAAGTCACGAATTCAATAGCAAACGTAAACTTATGCGCAACGGATCTAAAGGTTTGACGTAGAGAACTTACGGCTTAAAATTTATGTAGATCTGGTTGACCGCAAATCACGTCTTGGGTTGCACGAACAAGATCAGATCAAAATCGGATCAAACTGGTGAATCGGATGAAAACGAATCTTGCAGCTAGACTTCTTCCGGTAGCGCGTGAGGGCGCGTGCGGCAGCGGATGGCGGCGATCTCGGCGGAGATGGAAAGATCTCGTCGAGACGGTCGTCTGGGTATACTGAACTCCTCAATCGGACCTCCGAATAGTTCTGTAGGATAAAATATATTTCGTCCCGGTTTACTTATAGATCTTCTACTGTATTACTCAATATACCCTTCTTCAACTTGTATCAGTAGAGCAACAAGGAGAAAATAAAGCTCGAATGAGATATAGAGAGAGAGAGAGAGGCGTGTGAGGCGTGTTTCACGTGAGATGTGAACTCTGTTATCTTCTCATGAACTTAATGATGTATATATAGAGCTACAGTAGGGACCCTTAAGAGATTAAAAAAAAGGCTCCTTAATTAATTAGACTAACTGTGGGTCAAAATTACTCCTCTAATTAATTAAATAATATTAATGGACCACCAACATTATATTATTGCACTCCCTTTTCCTAGCCCAAATTACATATGAGACTCCAATAATAATTACTCGGTTTACCTCCCCACGTTTAAGATATAATGTCCATTAATTAATTCGATTACTGACAATCAAGAATTAATAAATTTATTATTATTTCACTGAAGCTAGCGCTCGTTCATCACATTCTTATTATGTCGGAACTTAATCCACCTGAAGGGGTTTAGCATAACAATCCTTCATTGAACTAACTCCGGGGACATCATCAAAGTAACGCATATGGTGACCATAAATATTCTAACAGCACATCCTATATATAATATATTACCCAAAACAGTAGGAATATTAATCCAGCGAACCGAACCTCACCCATGTAAATCAAAGTAATATATATTATATATATCTGCCTGTTTAATATTTTACGGGTTAAGAGACGCAGTAATTAATCGAGGCCTAATTCATTTACGACGATCAGTATAAAATGAACATCTCCTCTCTAGGGTCATTTTCAATACATAAATGTACTAGTGCAACTAATCAGTCAAAACAAACTGTACAGTTGACACTACAACCGTTCAGATGGGGTGTTCATGTCCATCTAGGTTGTGAACAACTATTCTTGTTCGCAAGTAACTGATAGAGTGATATTCGGTTTGCACGATGATGACCCACTCCATCTAAGTGCAGAACAACAGAACGTAGAACTTGTTTAATCTAACATTATTCTCATTCATAAAGGGAAAATGTTAATAACATGCAAAGCCAATCTTTCAGTATATAACACTAACAGATGTGCCGGCCGATGGAGCTGATAGTACCTACCAAAAACACAGGGAGAGAGGCTCGAGTCATCCTAGACGAGGAGGGCGGCAGAGTGGGCCCCCCGCCCATGTGGACTCAGGATGGGAGTGATCAAAAGATGGGTTTGAGTTTTGGGTTAGCCCATTCTACCTGCACAACTCAATTGTGTTTGCTTGATTTGGTATTCTGTAATCAGATATTTTGTAGTCGAGATATTCATAATCTTATATTTCAAGTAGCTGAAGTAGATCTGTTCTTCGTTGTTTTGACTGGTGACACGTGGATTGAGCCGGATTAGGGGCCTTAGGCTTAGGGCACACCGTGACGTGATGTGTTTGTGTTAGATGAAGGAAATCAGATGTGACAAAACCCATTCTATTATCGTATTTGATTCCAATTTGCTGTAATGTGGTTGTGATTGATGTTGTTTAGTATTTTGTGGTTGGATAATTTGGTAACCGAGTTATCCGGACTCGGGTCGTCTCTCAAAGGAAGACGGTTCGGAACTTCGTTTGCTAGTTAGTTGTCCAAAATACAAAAATAGAAAATAAATTCCTAAACACTCTAATTCAAGATCGGATTGGTTTTTGATTGTCAACTAAAAAATAACAAGAAATATAAATCTATCTAAAAAATAGAAATGAAATAATGATAGATAAGCTAAGGAGCCGGAAATAATTAATTCGAGTTTTCGTTGCAATGTCGGTCAATTAATTGTTCGGTTCAAGATTGATACTCTCGCTTAAACATCTAGCGGTTCGCTCCCAATAACTCTTCGTAACATGAGATTGAACATAGACGAGCAAGTTCGAGCATACAACACCGGCCGATAATCCTCGTAACATGAGAAGAGACATCGATAAGCGTGTACTTCAATCCGAAACCTATAGACAATACGTCTCCGAACATGTCTACCTCATATGAGCCTAGTTCTACGACTCTTCCCCTTTCGGTTCTAAAAGTCGCTAATTTAATTAGAAGGTGTTTAATCAACTAATCATGTAGAATTAACAAATTCCAACTCAACAAATCAATATTCAATCGTTTTTAATCTCAAGATTGAAGTGTCACTCTTCGATTATATCAATAAATTAACCTAAGTGTCACTCTTTAGGTTATATCAATTTATCAAGCACTATTTTATCAATTCCTAATTACAACAATTCGTACAAGAACGAACAATTCGAAACCCAACAAATACAAATTAAACAAGAATAATCATTTCTTATCCCTAGCAATCGGAATTATCTAAGCATATTAAATCAACATAACAAAATATTTCTCCTAAATTAACCATTCTTCATGAATTAATTCAAAGAGATAACTTACAATTCATCCAAATGTTGAATCCAATTACAAAGTCTCATCCTTGAAAGAAAATAAAATAAAGTGGTGGAAGAAGGAAAAAAAAGTAGAAGAAGAAGAAAAAAAAAAGAAGAAGAAAGAGGGAAAAGAGAGGAGAGGAGTAGAGGGGGAGAACCCCTCGGTTATGTGGTGTTCTTGTTCAAGACTTTGTCACCCTTTTTATAGTTATTTTCTTCCCATTTTTCCTCCACAATTTCTTCCATAAAACATGCTAAAATGCCTCATAACATGGAGATGAAAAGTGGCTCAAAACATGGAAGTGAGGAGTGCTTAAAACATGGAAGAAAAGTGGCAAGAATCTGTGGAAAATTTGAGTGGAGGGACCTGGTGCACGGCGTGAAGGGTTTTCTTGGCCCGGCGCGGGGAAGCTTCACGGCGCGAGGGATGCCTGGGCGTGCTCTCTGAAGCTCGTGGAGGGTGCCACGGCGTGGAGCATGTGTGTGCCGCGTCGCGGCGCGCTGGGTGGTTGCTTGCGTGCACTATTTTGCTTTTTGGGCTCGTTCGAACTCGAAATTGGGTTCCGTTTTTTTCTACGCGTCGCTAACGAAGCCCTCTACGAAGTTATGTTTTCAAATCCAACTATTTTCTTGAAAACTTATTCACCTAAAGCTTTTGACTTGAAGTTGACGGCTTCCGTGCACGACTTCGCATATTGGCCCCGTTCGGACTCGTCCGAACTCGAAATCGAGTTCTGATTTTTCCTATGTATCGCCAACGAACACATCAATCCAACCATTATTTTCAGGCCCATTTTCGAGCTACATCGAGTCTTCATGGGGCTTCCGACCTGTACACTAAAAACAAGAAGAAAAACGTAGAAAACCGACAAAATATACGAAAAACACATAGAAAACCAAAATAGAGCAAAACACACAATAAACTATAAAACGAACTAAAAATCAACTAAAAAATCTAAAACGAGGGAAGAATAAGAACAAAATAATAACGAAGCGTAACAAAAATGGTCAATGATAACTTTGGCTTACATATTTTCCAATTTGCTGTAATGTGGTTTGTGTTACATTAATTTTTGGCTTACATATTTTCCAATTTGCTGTAATGTGGTTTGTGTTACATTAATTTTTTTTTCGCTTAAGGCTGGCCGGAGAATGAAATTGGGAAAGCTTTATAATGTATCTCACGTTTTGTCATTTGTCAAGATCTTGTAATTTGAGGGCCTGGTAGAGTAAATCTTTTAGTCTACACATCCTGTGGGTTTGTTGATCATATATAGCTTTGATGTTCAAGGGACATGCTTTGTTTTTGCTGTAATTAATGGAATATTAGTCTCACCAAGTGTTTGGTACTTTGTAAAACTTGTCACTAGGTTCACTTGTACAAGTTAATTTGGTGAAATGTGTTGAACTTCGGTTATATTTATGAGAAATTCTCCTCTCTACCAGCTTTTGATTGTGCACTGTTGTATCTCAAATTGAAGTCCAATATCTTGTAAATTGTATTAGCCAACTAAGGTATCGAATCCCAAAATGAGCCTTCACTATAGGCAATTTTGGTTGTTACTTGGATGCCAATTTAGTGATCCTACTTTCATACAAAAATTTTTCAACATTTTAATTCAATCACTTTTTGTAATTCAACTTCATTATTATTAATATTATCGATATAATTAAATAATATCAGTCAATCATTCATACACATTACATACCACATCAACTTTAATTCACTATTCATCATTTCGCATTATTTCAACTAATCATCAATTCAGATCATCTCTCTCATACTTTTACATCTAATTAATTTTAATTATTTTATGTTAAATATATTTTAATATATCCATTAACAACTAACTATACCACATTTTTCACAATTAACCAAATCAAACCAAAAAATTCAAATAAAACAAAAAATTCATATATCCAAACATGCTCTAAGAAACTGTTGTCTTCATAGGTTGTTAGCAATTAGCAATTATTAAGTAGAAAATAAACCTAACTTCTCACCTATCTTTTGCCATCATCAATGGGAGGAAAGAGTGGTTGAGTTCACAAATCATACAATCCCTGCAATCAACTGAAAATCAAACTTAATGAAGCATATTTTTCTTCACATTCACTGATTTACAGTAATTATTTTAACTTTTTATAATAATAAAGCAAATTCGAGTTCACAAGAACCACACACGCGCACAAAGAGACTCACTTGACGGTTATTCCCATAGAACACACTCTCTTGTAATCTCCGTCCCTTCCCCAATTTTCACCATCTTATTAACTAACCCTTTTTCTTCCATTGATTCATTCACAAATTCTCTGTCTCCTGCATTCCTCTCTCGCTCTCCCTGAGACCCATTTGGGCATTTACTGTATTTTTATTTGTTTGTAATCAATCTTTCGGAGCGCCAATGGCGTGTTCAGCGACTCCCAGAATCGTCCACAATCCTCTCTCGATCAGATCTGCCGAAAAGTCTAATTCTTGCTGCAAAAAATTGGGGCCCGCCTCTTTTCTGGGGTCCAAATCCCTAAGTAACAAGCCTTTTTCTGCTAAGGCAGTTCCGCCTGTCGGCCGCCGATCCGCCTCCGTCGTTGCAGTTTCGTCGGATGTTGTCAAGGAAAAGAAGCTCAAGTCCAGCTCCTCTGTTTCCAATATGGTGATTGAATTTTTCAATTTCGATATTTATTCAGTTATCTTTCTCTTGTGTGTGTGTGTGCGCGCGCAAGCTAATGAGTCTGTGCTCAGATTTCATTATTCAGTTTTTGCTCATTTGAGCTTCTGCTCTTCTGTTAGATTCTGGAGATAATTTAATTAGGTTTTCTAATTCTGTGCCAGTGTTTTAATTACATTTTCCGCATTTATCCTATGAAGATTACAAAATAGATAGCTTTACTCAGAAAGGTATAAACTGAAATGTTTTTGCATGCAGTTGATCACCAAAGAAGAGGGCTTGGTGCTGTATGAGGACATGGTTCTCGGTCGAGCCTTTGAGGACATGTGTGCCCAGATGTACTACAGAGGCAAGATGTTTGGATTCGTTCACTTATACAACGGACAAGAAGCTGTCTCCACCGGCTTCATCAAACTACTGAAAAAAGAAGACTATGTCGTAAGCACTTACCGTGACCATGTCCACGCCTTGAGCAAAGGCGTGCCAGCTCGCCAGGTCATGAGTGAGCTTTTTGGCAAGACCACCGGTTGCTGCAGGGGCCAAGGTGGCTCAATGCACATGTTCTCTAAAGAGCACAATGTTCTTGGCGGCTTTGCTTTTATTGGTGAAGGCATACCAGTAGCAACTGGGGCTGCTTTCACTAGCAAATATAAGAGAGAGGTTCTAAAGGAGGATTGTGATGAGGTGAGTGTGGCCTTTTTCGGGGATGGAACTTGTAACAATGGACAGTTCTTTGAGTGTCTGAACATGGCCGCGCTTTGGAAGCTTCCGATTGTGTTTGTTGTTGAGAATAATTTGTGGGCTATTGGCATGTCCCATTTGAGAGCAACCTCGGACCCTCAAATTTGGAAAAAAGGTCCCGCGTTTGGGATGCCGGGAGTTCATGTCGATGGTATGGATGTGTTGAAGGTTAGGGAGGTCGCAAAGGAGGCAATTGGGCGGGCCAGAAGGGGTGAAGGACCGACTTTGGTCGAGTGTGAGACTTATAGGTTTAGGGGACACTCTTTGGCTGATCCTGATGAGTTGCGTGACCCTGGTGAGCATTTATGAGACACATTTTCCATTCTTATGTTAACTGTGTTCTTGTGCTGTCAGCTGAAGTATTCAATTTCATTGATGTTGAATGTGTTCTGTCTATTGTTCTTTTTTTTTCGTTTGTGGAGTAAGTGTAACTATGAAAACTGACTTCAGTGTGGCATAATTATTATAATTATTATATTTTTAAAATCAGTTATATTTTAAACTGTTAATACCATGTTAAAATTTGTTTCCATTTAAGCGATTGGGTGGGTACTTGTTTGGTAAAATACATACCTACAACGCTGTGTGTTTCTACTAGGGCATTTGTATTTGTGAATTGACTAAATCTCATGAGAAGGTTTTTGCGTGGAATGTGATAATTCAATTTCTCGTTACCAGCTAGTGAGTGAAGCTGATGCATGAATATTATGTAATTTCACATGAAAAGCCCTCTTGGGGCATAGTGTGTGTTCTGAGTACCTTGTAGCATAGATGTAGAAAGTGGTCATTATTTATATTTTGCAGCATTTATCCAATCTTTGAAGAACACAGCACGTCTGCAGATGCTTATTTCCATTTGCTTGAAAAAGGAGGAAAAATGTAGTCATCTGGTAAAATACCAATACCCACTTGCCATTTGCATCTACTGAAAAATGTTTTTGGAAAAAGCACAAGGCCTGAATTCTTTGATGGAAGAATTCCATGAATCTGTTATTAGTCTAACCATTAAGTATAGATTATGTAAGTCAGCCATGTAAAAATTCAGAAGTCCATGTTATAATTGTATTTTTTTTTCTTACCTTTACAGCTGAGAAGGCTCATTACGCCGCAAGAGACCCCATCACTGCATTAAAGAAATACATTATCGAAAACAAATTGGCAAGTGAAGCCGAGTTGAAGGCCATCGAAAAGAAGATTGAAGAAGTTCTTGAAGAATCTGTAGAGTTTGCAGATAAAAGCCCAGTTCCTGCACGTAGTCAGCTTCTAGAAAATGTATTCGCTGATCCAAGGGGATTTGGAATCGGGCCTGATGGGAAGTACAGATGTGAGGACCCTAAATTTACCGAGGGCACTGCTCAGGTGTAATGGTTTTCAGTTGAATCTATGCCTGGCCAGGATTAATGCTCAGTTAACTGCATCTTAGCATCTATTTCTGATTGAAGGACAGTTTCAGAATATCTGTTTTTTCTCTAGTGTTTTTTATGTTGTGATCTTATTTTCCAGGCATTTTATTGCTTGACCTTTTGTTATTCTTTTTTTTTTGTTAACTTCTGTTTTCTTGAGTGTTATTCGTTGCTACTCGCATTATAGAGAGTGAGGTTGATGTTTGGCAACAAGAATTTGATATCTATGACATGGTTATGGGGGAAAAGATGGAGGTTTTGCTAATGAATGTAAACGTAATTATTATATGCAGAAGTATGAAGTATTACTAATTTTAAATATTCATAGATTATTGATGATGGAATTTGAAAACTATTAATTAACTTATTATTTACTAATTTACAAGAATACACATGATGAATATTATTACTTCTCTTCAAGCTGATAATTTTCCATAGTTTATTCTTACAAGGTATTTGATGTTTGAAATTATTGTATACACCAATATTATATTATTAATATAAATATTTCAAACACCATAAAAATACATACAAAAATATTACTGTGTATAATTGAATTTCATATGTATATAATTATAATTATAAAATAAAGTTTTTGTGTATAAAAAAAATAGTCAAAAAATGGATTGAATAATTAATTATTTTTTTTAAAAAGTACATATAGTAGGCGTTTTGTTCAAGTCGGAAAGGAAAGAATTGAAACCAAAACTACAAATTTAGGTGGGAAAAATTGAAAAATACCTACTAAATTGAATTATTTTTTATCTTTTATATATAAATATAAATTGGGTTTTTCTTGTTCCTGGAACCCTACTCGAAGAAAAAGTGAAAAACACTTCCTCTCCTCGCAGCAATCAATCAGGTTCTCTTCTCTCTCGCCTTATCTTGTGTTTGTTTATACAGATTCCTACGTAATTATTACAATTCTGAAAGTTTGTATCTTTATTGTTTTCGCTGTCCGAGGGTACTCAGAGAGTGTAGCTTTATTTGACGGTATCACCCTATTTCAAAAAGTTAGGATTTTGGATTTGAATTCATTGATTTTTTGGGCCGTATTTGATGTTCATCTTTTTTAATCTCACTTTTCCGCTCAATTGATTGGATGTGGTTTAATCTGTTATTTTCTCTCCCCATCTGTTGATGATGATTTTGGTGCAGGTTTCTTCCTTGTAAGAGCTCGAAGAAGTCTATTGTTCCTTAGATTTTTCATTACAAAAGCACAGAGAAGTTTTTTCGGCGAGGGAATCATGTCTATGTCATCAAAGTTTTGGACTCAGCAGGTGTTTTGCTATCAATTGAATGAAAATCCTGTGTTTGAAGATCATTTTTTTTAAAGATAAGGTTCTCGATAAATCTGCCGTCAATCGGCGTTGATTATATTTATCAATTATTCTTGAATTCTTAAATCCGAGATCTTAATGTTGCCCGTAATTTTGCTTTCTGCATTTGTTCACTGGTTTCACTTATTATTGACACCGAATCTCTTTTAGACATGCTTAATTGCCTATAGACCTGCAGTCCAGTTAGATTTAGTCGTATAAATGACGGATCCACCATACATAATCCACAAAAAATCCCAAATTCTAAAATTCCTGATATATTTCCTTGTGTTTTTAGGATGGAGAGAGTGAGAGTGATGAGGAGGCAAGCGAATATGACGAGCAGGAAGAGAATGAGACTGCTGAGCAGCAATCTTCCGTGAGCAAATACATAATCTCCCAAGACAGTGACAGTGATGACTCGGACGGTCAGCGCCGAGTCGTGCTCCACGTAAAGGACAAGCGCTACGATGAGATGGCGGCATGCGCAGCGCGATGAAGATCAATGACTGGGTCAGCCTTGAGGAGAGCTTCGAGAAAATCAACAAGCAGCTGGGCAAGGTCATACGGGCCACCGAGTCCGACCGGGCTCCCGGCCTCTACATCAAAGCCCTCGTCATGCTAGAGGACTTCCTTAACAAGGAGGCAAAGAAGAAGATGAGCACCAGCAATGCCAAGGCCCTCAACTCAATGAAGCAGAAGCTCAAGAAGAACAACAAGCTGTACGAGGACCTCATCAACCAGTGCTGGGAAAAGCCCGAGCTTTTCGAGGAGAAGCCGGATAACGAACGACGAGGATGATGATTTTGATGAGGACCCTGCAGCCATTGCCTCGGAGGATGAGAGAAGATGGTGAGCAGGAAGGATAAGATGATGGAGAAGCAGTTGAAGGACCCTAGCCAGATAACGTGGGACATTGTGAACAACAAGTTGAAGGAGGTTGTGGCCGCCAGGGGGAAGAAGGGAACGGGGAGGATGGAGCTTGTCGAGCAGCTTACTTTCCTGACTCGGGTCGCCAAGACAGAAGTCGAGATTCTCTTCAGTGTCGTCACTGTGCAGTTTGACGTGAACTCCAGCCTGAGCGGGCACATGCCGTTCAACGTGCGTGCACAACTTGCTACTGATACTGGATATCCTGACTCAGTACCCGAATATTGTAGTCTCTCCATATCTGGAGGCTGCTCAGGAATAAAGATCACGTGCTTGCCATGCTCAAGGCCAAGATGAAGGAGGAGGCTCTCAGGACCCATCTCCTCACGTATTCATATGACTCGATCAGCCTCGACCACCTGTCCAAGATGTTTGATCTCTCGGAGGCCCAGACACGGAGCATAGTGAGTAAGATGATGATCAACGAGGAGCTGCATGCCAGCTGGGACCGGCTGACGGGGTGCATTGTGTTTCCATGGAGGGCGGGCGTAAGGACTGGCCCTCGGGGGGTGGGGGCAGGTGGCCGGAGTTGTTGTTTTCTGGCGGGAGGCAGGGGTATAATGCTGGCAGGGGTCGGGGAGTGGGCTCGGGTTATAATAGGGATGGACAGGGAAGGTTTGGCCGTTATCAGGGCTCAAGGAATCAGGCATACCAAACAGGCTTGGGTGCCATGGTAGATGGGCCTACCCGGATGGTTAACCTCAACATGGGGTGCGCACGTGAGAGTGCAAGGAGAAGAGNTTTTTTGTGTTTCGTTGTTGAGTTGCCATTAGTTATTGTCATGGGACTTGTGTAATTTATAAAAATTTTGATTGAAATTCTGCTTTTTGGGATGAATTTACTGTGTGTGTTTGAGCACTTTTTATCCTTGACCACAGAGCATTAGTTCTTTCACAGAGAGACTATTCATAAGCCCCGTTGAAACACCTAAAGTGTACTTGTATTTATGAAGAATTTGAGATTAGCCTTTGTTTGCTGAATTTGAAAAAGGGCTTCAAAATCTAATGAGTTGATGAAAAAGGGTTGGAGCCTCTAATGTTGATATGTATACTGTAGCAGTACATTGTTATTTGAATAGAACAGAAGATTTTGCAAAACGCAGACACACGACACGAGCTTCTGGTGCTTGAAAGAAAAATCTTACAATAATTTAATTGAGATTGACAGAATCTATTGGGTACAGAGCGCGATTGAATTTCACTTCCAGGAGAAAAAAACAAAGAACAACAAATTTGCTGAACATAATCTCTAATATATCCTTCCATCTCTTCCTACTGGAAACTCCCAAAATTTTCCTTTTCATAAGTACTAAGAGTCGAAATTTGTTAAGTCGCGATACCCAAAGCTGGTTGAATGGGAGGATGCAAGGTAATCTCTTACAAAATTGTTGTGCTAATCACGAGTCCTCATTGCCTGTAAACCAGAAACTATAACTAAGAAACAAAACAAAAAAGAAAAACACAACAGACGAAAATAATCAAGAGAAGGAAACAAAAGAATACACAATGGATGATTAAATTACCATCCTCGTGGGTTGCCATTGCAGTTGGCTGTGCCTTCACGGTCATCTTCTTTGCGGACTCAGCTGTAATTGGTCCAACCATATGTCAATAAGCTCAAAGGGGATAATAATAATAATAAAAAAAAACGACACAATATGAAGTGTATAACTATACAAGAAAATAAGGAATATTACGGTAAAACTCAATAAAAAAATCGATGACATGCATGCATTGACGCCGCAAGGATTCCAATTAAAATACCAACCTTCAAAGCTATTCCATGAAACAGGGCCTTGGGTTACTTCTTACAACCAAAGTTTACTGATGAAACTGGTTGTGGAGGTTAGTAGAGCAAACAAGTATTCTCTGCTCTAGTTTACAGGTTTAACAGAAACTCTAGCAACTGCTTTGACAGATAAACTTAGTTTGCGACTAGTTGCTTTCCATATTTAATGACTAAGGGAAAATGTAAATTATGAAACTTTTTTTCCATTACATTTAATTTAAAAGAAAGCTTAAAAATAGGAACTTTTATTTATGGGTTTATCATTAAACTTTTATGCATGTATTATCCTCCATAAAAAAAAAAAATAATAATAATAATAATAATAATAAAAAATTGCATAACCAGGCACGGAAATAAAATATTTATGAAATCATATCTCAATATCAAGTTGGATAACCTTTAAATTTCCGCTTCTTGTTAGCTCGTCTCCTCTTCCTCTCTTCTTTCGTTAGCTCTGTTTCTTCTTTAATATCTCCTTTGCCAGAAAACACTTCTTCAGGGGCAAGCATAGCTGCATCAGACACTGCTAGAGGCGCAATCTAAAAAAAAAACATGTTAATCAGATTATATATGTTTGTCTATGCGTGTATACGCGTGTTAATGCAACTGATATTCATGAGCTACAATAGTTATACCTCTTCCATGGCCAGAGCAGGGACATTCGCTTGTATGGACATATCCTCGATTACCTATTCAAGTTGTTAAAAAAATCTGGTTAGATACTCAAGAATTCGATAAATTATGGAATTAATCCAAGAGAGTATTACCGGTTTTGGAGAGAAGTGGAAATGGGATAGTGCATCCAACTTTATGCATAATTTCTTAAATAGCATACTTGCCTGGGGATGCAAAAAAGGAAGAGGTCATTACATAATACGCTTAACCTGTTTCGACTACACTACATTCTAGTGAAAAAAACACTAGGAAAATAGCTACCCCATCCCCATGGACAGAGAAAGGACCATCAAAGGTAAGCTTTTATAACCACTATTCTGAAGGCCTTACATTGAATACAGTATAACAGATACAAAATGGGAGAATAGCATAATCGCAACAAAACATGAATATAAGTTTCGCACTCACTTCTTTCTTTTGCTCATCAGAGAAAGACAATGCAGCTGATACGAGACCAGTCTTTTGAGCATATTCATCCTGCAATAGAATTTTGGGAGTGTTATGAGGTCAGTAAAAGATGAATGATTTATATAACTCGTCCAATGCAAGAAACAAATAACAAAATCACTTGTAAAATTATAATCCTTATCAAACAAGAAAACATCACCTCATAGAGTTCAGCAAGGCCCTTCTTGCTCTTATTCTCATCCTGCACATATTAAAGTTGACTCAATTAGGACAAAACTACCTGGACGGTCAAAGTAGAAACACTAGATAAATAATTACCAACTCTATTTTCTCTCTTGGTGCCTTTGCCATTAATGCAGGTGGCTTATGAACATCATCAAATCGGCCCTACAGATGGTACCACATGAACTTTTTATTCACTTCAATGAAACACAGAGCTACATAACATGATGAAACAAGTACAATCATGTATCTTATAAGATAAATAACAGGACGAGTCAAAGCTTTCACAAAAAATAGAAGGTACTGCAACAGTGATGTGACTTCATTGGCAATGCATTACGCTGAGCATCTTATAAAACGCAAGTACCACCTCCCCCATACCAATCAGTCTCACTTTCAGGAGAAGGGAAATAGCAGTGAGAACACAATTTTTCTAATATATATATTTCACAACCGGTAAATGATCTAGAAGATCAAGATATAGCTAGAGAATATGCTTAATAATGACTTTATTAAATGTAAAAAAAATGAATCTCAAAAGAGGAGAGACTGCAAAAGAATAGTACATTTCTAGAGCATGAAAATTAAAAAAACAATGTACTCAATGCCACGCGAAAATTGGATATACCTCTAGGATACGTTTCTGAATTAATTCCTCAAGCGATGCAGTAACCTCTTCCGTAATTACAGGAGCAGGTCTCACATTATGCTCAAAATCAAGATCAACTTCCAAAGCACTGTTTTTAGGTCGTTTAGCAGCTGTTACCTGGCATCAGAGAAGCAACAAAAATAAAAGACCTACAATCATAAGCGTATTAACAAAAATAAAAAATCAGTTAATAGAATACCACCTCGCCCTGCATTGTCCATGTCTTTGGTTCCAAGTTTGCTCTTTCCATTTCCTCTATCTGAGTACGAAGCGTTGCCAACTCTTTTTCATGTGTTGAAAGTCTCTGTTTTTTCAGTGGAATATTTAAGTACTGGAAAGGGGGGCAAATAAAAATAATGGAGATGGAGAGCGATAGGAACTTTGATGATAAGTGTCACCTCGCCCTGCATATTGGGTCCCAAGTTTGCTTTCTCCATTTCATCTACCTGAGAACGAAGTTTTGCTAGCTTTTTCTCATGCGTAGAAAGACTTTCCTTGTTCTATAGGTTATTAAAAAGAACAGGACCAAAGATGAGTAAGTATGGCAAACAAAGGTGCAGTGAAAAGGTTCATGCAGATCATTAGATGGACGAGAATTGAGAAGCCAGGCAGCTTAAATTGCATAACAACCTTACTATCATCATCATCGTCCTCAGGTTCATCCATATCCATGTCATCTGATCCACGAAAATGTTTAGGTTTTCTCTTTTGGTCAGTTTTTTTACGTACAAAAAAGTCTTCATATCTGAGTGGACAAAGAAAAAAGTAAAAAAGATATTGCATCTCTTGGATGTGGAAGTTTATATAAGCCAAAAAAACAGAGAACACACATTCAGTCAAATCACTTGCATTAGCTTCTCGCAATGAACTAAATGTGAACAACAATGATTCCAAACTTATCGAGTTCCTTGTCACCATTTTCAAGCGTAATATTCAATGACTTCCTTTCAGCACATTCAGTGATGGTGTCATGCCAGATCAGTTATACAATTTACCATATGATGGAAATGGAATTGGATTGATGCTAACCAACCAACAACGATATTGCAAATAAATGCATAGACATTGTAGGTACATTGTAAGGGTATAAAAACAGACCTAGCATTTTCCCATTTTTCATCATCGGCATCTTCAAGTCCCATAAGTCCAAGCTGTCATGTTCAAGAAACAAAAAGTACAAATAATATCAGAACATATTCCGTAAACAAGTAACAGTGCCATAAAGCAGAATCAGAAGCAGTCTGCAATAAATTATTTCAATCCCCTCACAATTCACCAATTCATACCTCGTCATCCTCCTCGTCATCATCTTCATGTTCCTCGTCTCCACTTCCCTCTTCATCTTCACTCTCTTCCTCCTCATCTGCAGTTTTATCTCTTTTCCTCTTTTTCTTCTCCTCCTTAATTCCATACTCTTGTTCTTCAGCCTCTGCAATAAGTTTCTCCAATTCCTTAATTTTGAAAAACTGATCTTCAACTCCATTCTTTCTTTCTCCCTCTCCCTCATCATCTTCCCCATCTTCTTCTTCTTCATCTTCATCTTCATCATCATCATCATCTTCTTCTTCTTCTTCTTCTTCTTCTTCTTCTTCCTGGTCATCATCATCATCGTCCAAATCCTCACTTTCACTCTCTACGACCCCTCTTCCTCTTCCTTTATTATCTCCATCCGCAGCCACCTTCTCAACTTTTCCAGCTTTACCCAAATTGAACTGCTTTTCTATTTCTTCAGGATTTTTCTCGAAATTCCTAACATGACGGCGGAGGGAGGTGAGCAACGGCTGCGCCTGAAGATCGATTTGCTGCCATATCTGCTCGGGGTCAAACCCTTCAGTCAAGAGGTGGGTAAATGGAGACTTAGGAGCGTAAGGACTGAGAGAGGAAAACAAATATTCTGAGGCTGATCGAGCTGCCTTTGAGAGCTCTGGTGAGGGCGCAAGGTAGACCGGTGGCTCCGTGGATTTCAACCGGCGGAGAGCCTCCAGGCCGGCAGTCTTTGCTCCGGCATCGGCTACTGCGGGCATGGTGGTCGAAGTGGCTGTGGACTCTGAGAAAGAGGGAATATTAGTATGAAGAGTGGACTAGAGTGCAATATATATGTTGTAAAGGGCCAAAAGGAAAATCTACGCACATCACCACAAATTATGAAAAATGAATTCCGCTTAAGTTACGTAAAAAGGTCGCAAAATTAAAAAACAAAAATGTTCATGACACAGATTGCAAAATTTCTAAAATAAAAAATTGTGTATCACGACTAGACATGTCAAAACGGGCCGACGGGCGGGCTGGCCTGCAGCCCAATAAAACTCACGTTTGGCGGGGCGGGGGGCAGGCAGGCAGGCCGGCCGCCATCTCGGTGGGCCTGTGAAATGGCTCAACCCCGCCGCGGCCGCGGGCTAAGCGGTCAGCCCACCGCATAATAGTAAAAAAAATGAACTGGGAGCAAATGCAAAAAACCTGAGGGCAAGTCCAAATGGGAGCAAAAAAAAACCGGCTCAGCCATTTCACAAAAAATTCACTCTTCATTTCAGCCTTCACATAATCACATTCAGTAAACCAAAATCAATACATAAATCATAAATCACATTCATATTCAGAATTAGAGAATTTAGGTTCAGCCATTTCATTTTCAGAATTCAATAAACCAAAATCCACAAATCAGTTCAATAATCATAAATCACACTTAATTTTGAGAATTAGGTTCAGCCATCACTACCGGAAGAAGCTGACTTGTCGACGTTGCCGTTGCCGATTGGAGTAACTGCCTTGCCTGCCGCTGGCCCGCTAGCCTCTCGTCGCTCGCCACTTCAAGGTCTCGCCGCTAGAATCGAAGGTCTCTCCGCTCGACTCCGCCGCTGCCTTGCCGCTCGCCGTCGCCGCTCCAAGGTCGCCGCACACCGGTCGGTCTGCTGAGGCTGCTTCAGAAAATGAGTGCTGAGGTTAGGGTTACGCGGAAAAGGCCAGTCTCTCTGTGATTATAAAGTTCTGATGTAGAAAAATAAAGGAAAAGAACTAAAGAGTAAAGAAGCGTGTATCTGTAATGTGTTATCGTTGTGTAAAGTGTTATTGTGTAATCTCAAATTCTCAATTGTTATTTACGTCCCGTTTACTAGTCACCGTCCTTCCTATTTACTCTTTTGCCCTTAATTCTTATCTCTTTAAACTTTCTATCTCTTTAAATTCCCGAATTTTCAACGAGCGATTCGAGCACCGAAAAAATTCAAAAAAATATCGAAAAAATCTTACGCATCGGCAAAGCGGTCTTTTCTAGCAAGGTAAACTCTCTTTTTTTTCTACACGTGAATAATTTTTTTAAAAAAAAAATTCAATTCTGAACCGCGTCCGGCCGTCGCCTCCGGATGCGGCGGTGCCGTCCGGCCGTCGGTTGTTGTAGTTATTTTTACCGGAGTTAAATCAAAGATTCGACACCGGGTCGTGTCTCTCGAGGCAGGTCAGCCGGATTATTTTGTACGATTATTCAAGCACAAAAAATGGAAAATAAAAGAAGTGAAAATCCTAAACATTCTAAATCAAGTTTGGAGGTTTGTATATCATCTACTAATTTGAAAAGCAAGTAATGGAACAGGGCAAACAAAACTAGGAATCACAAACTCAATATATGATAAAGGAACTAGGGTATCGGGGTCGATCAATTCCTGTTCTCAATACACTTAACGAGCAATCAAGAGCTCGGTTGAATGCTTCGCTAAACTACTCACCTAGAGGTCTATCCTCAATAACTCTTCGTAACAAGAGGATAGACATTAATAAGCAATTCTTGAAGCAATCAACACATAAGCAATACTATTACGAACAAGCTTATTCCTAACGAGCCTAGATCGAACGATTTCTCCCTTTTTAGTTTTAAAATCGATTAAATAGATTAAGATGGTGATCAATCATCAAAACCCTAGGCTAAGCACAACTCGAGAGGATTGAGCAATTATCATGCATATAAACGAAATCAAACCGGAACGATCTTCCCCTAACCCTAGCTAAACGATTTAGCTACTCATAATGCATTCAACTCCAACAAATACAATAATCAAAGCCATTCAATCAATAAGAAAACGAAATGAAAGCTTACGATTAAGGAATCCAATGTTGAATACACGAATAACCGAATCCACAAGCTTAAACTTGGTGTTTTCACAATCCAAGATCAATTCCTATGAAAATCTAAGAGAAATATATGTTCTGGAGTGCATAAAATCGAGAGAGAGTCAAAACCTAGGTGAAAGAGCGAATGAAAAACTGAACAAAATCGCAACATAAAAATTCTGCTGTCGCGACCTCCGCGGCCGCGACTTAGCCCTCCGCGGCCGCGGCGAAGAACATCTCGCGGCCGCGACCGTCTCCGCGGTCGCGACCTCCCCGAGCCAGAAATTGGAACTTTTGTGTATCTCGCGGCCGCGACTTCCTCTTCTCTGCGGCCGCGGCGAAGAATTTCTGCACGTCGGTTTTCGGGTTCGTCTTCTCTCATCTGGACTCGGAATTTGATCCCGTCTTCTCCAACACGACCCCAACTCATCCATCTAGACAGTAGGCCTCGCATAGCCATGCACCGAGCCACCAAACCTGCACATCACCACCGACAAGAAGTACGGAAAACCGGAAAAAACGAACAAAAAGACCAAAAACGACTAAAACAAATGATATGCACGAGACGACTCGAAACGGACCAAAAACCAAAGAAAAATACCTAAGTAGGGGAAAAACAAGCATGAAATAAACAAAGAAAACATGACAAAAGTGGAACGAACATCGGTTCCGGCCGGCCGGTCGGCCTTTAAGCCGACCGAGGTCGGCGGTCGGACGTCGTAGAAAGCGGACGGCATCAGGGGGACGGTCGAACCGAACCGGACAGGCCCCGCCGGCCGGTCACGAGCCGGCCGGACATTTTTTATTTTCTATTTTTTTTTATAATAATAATAATAATTATAAATAATTCTAATTAAAATAATAATAATAATTATATATTATAATAATAATTATTAGTAATAATAATAATAATTATAATAACAATTATAAATTATAATAATAATTATTAAATATTATAATAATAATTATAATAACAATTATAAATAATCATAATAATTATATATTATAATAATAATTATTAAATATTATAATAATAATACGTTGAATAAATTGTAATTAATTATAAATTCTAAAAATAATATTAATAATATTAATAATAAATTATAAATGCTTATAATAATAATATTATAAGAAATAATAATAATAATTTGTAATGATAATTATAATTAAATATAATAATAATTATAAATTAGTATTAATTATAATAATTTAAATAAAAAATTATAATAACTATTATAAATCTCAACAATTATAATTATAATAATAATGAATAAAATTTATATATTAAAATAAAAATGAATTATAATCTATTGTAATAGTTATTAGAATAGTCATTACATATGGAAAAATTTAATAATTATATTTCTGATTCAGAGTGTTGGCAGACCTGGACAATCTAATGCCAGAGACGACGACGAGGCGTTCGATGACTATTATGATGGTTCTGGCACCCGACACACTAGAAGTCGGGGTGTCAATGCGTCCGTTCGTCGGGAGAGGGACATGGAAAGGCAGCGATGATCGATGAGGCTCGGAGAGTACAGATTCGTCAGGCTAGGCAGAGTTCGAGACCCCCCGCACCAGTGCGAGATGGTCCGCAGGGATATCATTTTGAGGGCCAGCCAGATAGTTCGCGACTCCACGGAGTCCTCCCGTACGGTGAGCATGGATTTTATTATCCTGGCCAGACATGCAGTTCGATGCCTCCGGCACCAGGACCGTACGATCAGTCGCGATATGCTTTTCCCCGCTACGCAGGGAAGTCGATACCTCCTCGCGCACGCGTACCATTACCCTATGGTCAGCAGGGGTATGTTGATGAGTCGTACGGGAAGAGGGAGCAGGGTTCAGAGGGAGTGTGACTCGGACGACTCCTTAGATGATCAGGACCACGCACAGCCTACGGGTCCTAGCCACCCTCGTCCTCCTGTACAGCCGGTTCTACAGCAGGTTCGTCCGGTATAGGTTGTTCGTCCTACACAGGCTGCTCCTCAACGACAGGCTGGGGGGCGTTTTGGCCCATCTGCATCCTCATCAGGTAAATAATTTACGTATTTATTGTTGTTTAACATAAATTATTTTCACTTAATCATAACAAATTATCGGTACTGTTAGAAAAGTATTATCGGTCTGCTCCTCAACTACGGTATAATTATTTTGTAATTTAGAGGAACCATACAATTAATTAGTTAGAAAATTATTATAATTATTTTTATTATTGTTATAATCAATTAGTAGTAACGTTACATAATAAATTAGTTTAAAATTTTCATTATATTTTATTAATGTAAAATGTAACGTTTGTACATTAATTGAAAAAAAAAAGAACGGGAAACTTATGAAATATGTTTTATTAAATATATTTTATTTAATGCATCTGCCAGCAAGTCAATATATACAGATATGTTGTATTTTAATGCAGGTACTAGCAAACGAGCTAGGACCGATGATGATGCACCCTGGATCGTTAAAGGCCCAGTGCCCTGTAGGCCCATTGATGGGAGTGTCAACTCTAGCTTTCTAGGGCACGTCGCCTCCCGCATGTGGAGTGGAGATTTGAGGGGGCCGCTGAAATGCCACAACATACTGAGATCGATCGAGAATCTGAAGGTTGGCGTGAAGAGATGTCTTCCGATGCGAGAGCTCTTCTCGACCAGACCGGGCTGTCACATTTGGCCGACTCCATGCACATCCACTTGGACACCCACTCCTTTCTGCATTTATGGAGCGATGGCAGCCGGATACTAACTCGTTTCACCTGCCTTTTGGTGAAATGAGCATCATGCTGCACGACCGGGCCATTTTGGGCGTTCCTGTGGAGGGAGCCGTGGTCACTGAGGACCCGGATTCGGACGCCTGCCATGGGCTCTGCATGTCGATACTTTCGGTCACCAAGGGCAAACTCATGAGTTCGTTCTGGAAGCGTGGTTCGGTGTCCGAAGCCGCCATTTCGGGGGCATTCAGGGGGAAAGGCCGGCCGACTGGGGATGAGGTGGGTGCCTGGATGTGGGTGATGTTGGCTACCACATTGTTCGTCGACAAGAGTGGTAGTAGAGTGACCCCCAAGCTCCTGCACAAGGTGTTCGACGGCTTGGATTTGATTGGGGGTTACTCATGGGGATCGGCTACGCTGGCATACATGTACAGACAGCTAGGTATTGCCAGCCGAGGAGACTCTGCCCAGATGTGGGGCTGCTTGACTCTTCTGCAGTCTTGGATATATGAGTATTTCCCCAATTTCCGACCCCGGGGGTATCTACCCATCGGTCCTGACTGTCTCGCACGATCACGCTCGTGGAGCGTAGGGAATGCGCCACGGTCAGACGATCGGCTCACAGCCATCCGTTGGCACCTCGACAGACTCACTACCTCCGATGTACGTGAAGTTATTTTATTTAAATTTAGTTACCCGTTATTTAAAATAATATAATTATTTTTATAAATGCTTTTATGTAATTGTGAACAGGTGCAATGGTTGTCATACGGCAACTCCAGCCCTGATGCGATAGAGCCGAGGACTCTTTATAGCGGATTGATTCGATACCGCGATGTCGTCGAACCGTACTTGCCTGCGCGGTGTCTGCGTCAGTTGGGGTATGTCCAGACTGTCCCTCTCCCTACATACCCGCCAATCAGTGCAGTACGTGCTTGGAAGTCTAGGAACTACAGGGTTGAGCATTCTGAGGCTGCTGCAGTAGGTGCCTGGACTCAGTTCCCGATTTCTGGGACGGTCAACACCGGTATGTTGACCCCCACCACACAGGATCGCGGGGAGGCGACTGAGGATTATCTGCAGTGGTACAGTCGGGTTTCCCATCCGACTCTCATGGACGAGGAGCTGCCGGACGAGAACGAGGTCCCTACGCGTGTTAATACCGCCTATGTAAGTTGGTTACTAAATTTTAATTAATGTTATTTCATTACATAATTTTTTTTTAATAAATTTTAGTCTTATCTTTTTATTCTTCCATTTGTTTAGTGGGTGAACCGTCTTTTGGGCATTACATCGATTTGGCAGCAGGGATGCGAATGTCCGGTGACGGCGGAAGTCTCAGAAGAACTGGCTAAGTTTAAGTTGGATTACGACAATGCCCAATAATGATGTAATGAATGTTTTTTTTTTTTTAATTATTATTGTAAAACATTATGTTGAATGACTTTTTTTTTTTTGTTTTTTTTGTTTTTGCTAAACTAGAGTTGAACTGATTCATTTTGTTTTTTATTTGCTAAACTTAAGTTGAATGAGAAGCGTCATACCACAAGTGAATAATATCGTTCTTTTATTCAAGAAGGATTTGTTTGAACAGTATACCACAATCGCAATCTAGCCTCGTACTGATCCTCCCAACCCACAACCGATTGATCTCGGTTATCGAACCACATGGAATGAATAGGCGGTAATGGACAATCAGGAGTCAAATCTAAACGAATGTAGTGTGCTACGGTACCAAGATGACACATGGCAATCTCACGACATGGTCCTCTAGCCGATGATCATGCAATGAGAGGCAACACTGTGGTGCTGAATAAGTCGTGCTGCCCACCTCGCGGACCAGAGCTCAACAAAACGACAACCGCATTAAATAGGGTCGCAACGGCGTGGAGGTCCTGCGGAACTTCGAACCAGTGAACCCGTCCACAAGGGCCGTTGCCCCACCTTTCGCGACGGAGTCCGGCGTCGATATCTCTAAAATAGATGTATTCGTACAATTCACGGTGGCTGTCGACCTCATTCGCAACCCTTTCTCTTGCATCTGCCCAGTACTTCTGGTGACCATACACGTGACTCGCGATGACCCGAAATCCGCAGTTACCATCCGCATCCACATTCAGGTAACTCACTATGTAGTGCAACATATGCCAGGGGATACTTTGCCACGTTGAAAATCTAAATATATTTGTCGGTCTAAACTCTGCAATAAATATCATGATAATTTCACGTCACAATTTATATAATCATATAAATACTTTAATTAACGCTCAGCCATATTTAAAAAAAAATGTATGACCTACTTCCCCTTGTGACTGTTGAGAAGACGAACTTGTCTGTCCACGCGAAGAAGTGGTCGTACGGCTCGATTTCCGACCTCGCGATCTATCGTTGTACTCAAAAGCAGATGGTTTACGCTTAGTTAAATTAGTTTTCTTGGGACGACCTCGCGGATTATCCTTAACCTCAGGTTTCGCATAATCCTGTTGGTCTGGGTAAAGATGACTATACATGAACTGATTCACGTACCGCATCGTCGCGGGATCGCGGGTTTCAACCTCACTCACAAGCGTCTGAAAGAACTCCGCATCTGACCATGCAGCCTGGCTCGCCTGGCTCTGATGACCAGTCCCTATAAGTATACGATAAAAAAGTCAATGAATTAAACCAAATAATATATTTTAATAGAAAATTATAAATAAAACATTAACCCTAAATATATATACCTGTCGCACATGAACGTTGTCTCCCGGATTCTTTTCCTTCAGCGCGGCCATAATTTTTGCCGGGGCCACCTGAGCGTCCGTCATATCACGAACAATTTTCTTAGATGAAGCGTTGAGGCCGCTCAACTGGCGATGACCCTCAAGATACACAGCAAATGTATGGTTATGGTAGTCCTTCTCTTCATTGCTACATCTACAGATCCTCCAGTATGGAGCGCCGGACACCTTTTTTACTTTGATCTCAAAATTGCAGTCGCACTTATTCGTTTTTGTCTTTCTAGAATTTCCGCCAGTGCCTCTGTACCGTTCGCCTCTATGGCACTTCACAAGCCTGACCGTTTTCTTTTTGTGGCTCGGAATTATTAATAGGAAACCATTCAGCATTGCCTGGTGTTTTGCAGTTTCAATAGCGTCCTGAGCACTATTATATAATGTACAGGTATCGAAACGCAGACTGTAATCAACACCATCTCCTCCAAAATCTTCCCATGACTCCTGCTATATAGTACAATATTTATATTTTTAGAACATGTTAAATTAAGATAATTAATTCTAGCATGTAACATAATAATTTGTAACTCATAACATGATATTATCTAACGTCCAATTTATAGCATAATGAAGTATAACATGTAACACAATAATTTGTAACTCCTAACACGATCACGATAATATCTAACGTCCAATTTATAATATAATCAACTATAACATGTAACATAATAATTTGTTACTCCTAACACGATACTATCTAACGTCAATTTATAACATAATCAAGACTAACATGTAATATAATAATTTCTAACTCGTAACACGATAATATCTAACGTCCAATTTATATTATAATCAACATGTAACATAATAATTTGTAACTCCTAACACGATAAACGTCCAATTTATAACATAATCAAGTCTAAAATGTAACATAATAATTTATAACATAATTATTTCGAATATATAACATAATAATTTTTTTTAAAGAAAAAAAAAATGTCCGGCCGGTCGAACCGGACGGACCGGTTCCGACCGGCCTTCGTTTTCGGACGACTTTTAAGCCGTCCGGTCGGCCGGTTCGGACATAGCCCGTCCGACCGGCCGTCCGGTTCCGGCGGCCGGACACAAAAATTTTCGTACCTCCGAATTTGACGATATTTCACCGTACACTTTCCTCTGAGATGTTTAGAAAAAATGAAAAGGGCAAAATCGTCCAAGGGGGGCGGTGAATAGTAAAATGGGGGGCGATAAATAGTACCACCCAATTGTATTTTTATTAATGGCGGCATGCGGCCTACGCGGGCCAGCCTATTTTGGCCCACTCTATGGCGAGCCTTTCAAACATTAGCCCAACCAGTCTATTAGGCGGGAAAAATTCGATGCTACATGTGGAGCACTTTCCCCACATGTTTTTTCACCTTTGATTTCACACACACCCATATGGGTGTGCGTGTGATTATGTGTAAATCAAAGGTGAAAAAACGACATCGAATCTTCCATTAGGCGGGACGGGGCAGGGCAGTCCGTACACTCATACTCGTTTTGACAAGTTTAATCACGCCTTGTCATTAATTTAATAAATCTTTTATTGAACGTTATTGTAAATCTAATTTACATCATTTTATACTAGATATGTTGGTACATTTATGTTAAGAGTGATCAAATTAACTGATAAGTTAGCTTATAACGTATAACTTATAATTTAGGACTTATAGCGAAAAGCTAGCTTATATATAAAAATATTTGGTAAAATTAGCTGATATAAAAATTTGAACCAACTTATTTGAAAAACAACCCAAAGAAACTCATGAGATAAACTCGAGCTTTTTAAAAAAGTTCGTCCTACCAAACGAAATTTATTTGAATACAAGAAGTTTATAAGTTAACCAAATAAGTTATAAGCTAGTTTATTTGGTTACCAAACATAGCCTTAGACAATTAAAGTCGAAGTAAATTATTTACCAATATTGTATTATCCAGTTACTTAAAAATATTAATATATGTATAATAAGAAAGAGTATGATAATTTTATATTTTTATTAGGAAGATATGAATATTAATTATAAATTTAAATTATCTTTATAGAATTACATATTTATAATAAAGTATTACTTACAATTCCATAGATTTTTATTACATACTCATGATGTTATCTTATTTAAATTTACCACAAAAACTTATTTTTTTTTATTTTAATAGTCCTTTTGACATGATTAATAAATTATCTTCTTACTACAAAATTATGGTAATAATTAACCACCATGTGCATCGAACGTGCACTAATGGTTAATAGCAAATCAAATTAATAAAAATATTTTAAATTCACTTATAAATATGTTACAACATAATAATATATATTTTTTATTTTGTTTTATTTGAAAGTCTAAAACGGCCAACTAATATATTTGTTTTTTATTTTTGTTTTCTATAAAACTTGTAACTGAAGTCTAACAAATAACTATTTAACATAATGGTTAATTAAAATGAAATCAAATTTTTTAATTATATAATAGTTATTACTAAAACTAACTGATTATAATGCACACTAAATGACATATGGAAGTTCAGTAAGTATAAAAATTATATTGCAATTTTTTTCTTAAACTATTTATGCATCTCATTAAGCATTTTTTAATTAGTTAATTGGCTTTAGAGATATAATCAAATCTATGAAAATTGCATGAACAATACTAATAATAATAATAATAATAATAATAGTATTAGTAACAATAATAATAATAATTTCAATACTTTTTAAGATGACTAATTGGTCAAGATCCTTCAAATTTATAAAAAAAAAATATTATCCATTTCATATTTATGCGAGCAATATAATAATGAAATGGATAATATTTTTAAAATGTGATACCATTATATAACTTATAATTTTAATATTATAGACATAGATATAATTTATAATAATTAAAACATATATGCATATGCACAACATCGAATACAAAAACAATAGTATAAAGAATAATGATGCTTCACTAGTCATTTTCTTTTCCTTGTTCACAATCGGATAAGGAGATTCATTCCTTTTTCTGTTCCGGCAGCACTCGGCCTCGTGCAATCAACGAGAAATTCCTTAGCCATAGTAAGCTAATAAGCTTAGCTTTGTAAGCTGGTGGTAGATTTTCCATTTTCTTTCCTTATCGGATCAAGGGGTGACGAGCAATGACTAAACTAAATCTACAGTTTTGCTATAGAGTCATCAAATGGCTCGACTTATGGAGTCATCCACACTTATTCACTAATAGCGTATTGACACGTATCCTACAATAAATACAATTCGGACAGAGTGGATGGCTCAATAAGATAACCATATGATGGTTTCATATAATTTTTGACTAAATCTATTATGAATTGAAAACCTTGTCTTTACATATGGGATGTATTTAATAATTGGCTGAATTCCTTTGAAATGGAGTAAATGATAAATGGCCAGCTGTGTCTGTTTGATGCCTATTCCCATTTAAACTCCATTAAAATAAGTAATAATATTAGTAAAGTAATGCATGGTGGCATGTTGGACATTTATGAATGCTTCACCAAACCGTTGACCATCTGCATTCAATAATGCAAACAAATTTTTCTATAGTTCACATAATCACTCATAACATTTTGTGTCCTCACAAGTCACAACTTTTCACTAGTTTCATTTCAGAGCTGAAATTTGTANAGCATGGCTTGTTATACTGCTTTGGTTTCTCTGATTCGAACAGTTGAAAATCTGTTTCATTCTCCCCAAATATCCGTAGGCCCGGAAAGCTTAAAATCCGCGCTGGCCGAGGCCCGGCTCCTGAAAGAATCGATCCAGTTGATGGACACAGTGGGGTGCTATAGCAGCGACGACTTGCTCGATGGCTTCAGCAGCGGCTGTGCCACGACCTTCCATTTGAAAACGCAAACCTCGTCTTTCAAACCTCTGCACGTGTTTGAACCCCACCTCTTGGCTCGCCTCCCTTCCGAGTATAAACTCGTGCTGTTTTCGAGAGAGCTCGTCGGCATGGGGAAAATGGAGAAGTTGTACCCCACAGATATCCGGGAATTGAACAGCGTGCTCGAGTCCCTACTCTCGGGTTTGCGGAAAGAACCCCTCTGCGTGGACTTGGCCGATGCTAAGCAACGCATCCAGTTGTTTATACAGACTATGGCTGAAGAAGAGGTAGACGAGGAGGAGGAAGAAGAAGAGGAAGAAGAGGAGGAGGAGGAGGAGGAGGAGGAGGAGGAGGAAGAAGAAGAGGAGGAGGAGGAGGAGGAGGAAGAGGAGGATGAATTTCTCAAAACTCGTGGTCTGGTTTCAGGTTGGTAAAGAAAACTAACATTGTTTGTTGTTTCTGTTGGAATCCATTGAATATTGTCATCATCTATGCTTTTGATTTTATATGTCAATTCATTACACATCACTGTATGAGTGATTCTATCAGTGGTATGCTTTACTATCATGATTGAAATCATGTGTCAGTGAATCTTCCAAGGGTGATTTGTGACAGACCACTCCGCAAATAATTTGTCTTTGAACACAAACACCATAGAAATAGGAATTGGAAAACTTTTCCAACAAATATTTTATTTATCATTTTTGCAACACCAGTACTCCAAATATTTTTTTGTTCAAGTTCTCTTCACAAAGTTTTGATTTAATTTTTCATCACCTCCTGTGGCCAGATATATCTAGATTTGCAAACCAAGCCATGTTGAAGTTGGAAGCATTTATGAAAAGATTGGATAGGAACAGGAGCAGCAGCAGCTGCCAAAGACTGAATGCTTTGGAAGGACAGATAAGAGAGGCAGCCTGTAAATTACAAGACTCGTTCGAATCACATGTCTCAACTCAGTCCCTCGCACAATCCGAACACGGTCCATTCTCACTGGACCTTCTGGAAGTAGACCAAGAAGTCAAGGCATTTATCCGATCCGCGAACGAGTTGAGAGAAGAGTACATTAATGAGTTACGCAACACATCACAACCCGAAGAGGAAGAAGAAGAAGAAGAAGAAGAAGAAGAAGGAGAAACTGATCGTTTTTATGTGAAAAGTAAAATTAATTCGAAAATGATCGGATTACGTGATGAAGCTGACAAACTCAAAAAGTTGCTTACCTCTTTGCGACCCGAATACGGCGGGATTTACACAATAGTCGGGATGGCCGGCATTGGTAAGACAGCCTTAGCCAAGTATGTTTTTGAAGACCCGCCGATCAGAAATCACTTCGATTGTCGCGCGTGGGTCACCATGGGCCCCAAACGCCAGCTAAACGACATTCTGAGAAGCATTTTAGCTCAGGTGGGTCTGGGCCCCGACACAAACGAGAAACTCGACGAGAAAAAAATGGTGCAAGAGAGTTTAAACGACAGGGCCCACCTCATTGTATTCGACGATGTGTGGGACTCGGCAACCCTCGACGACTTGATAGAAATCCTCCCGAATAATAACGATAGGAGTCGGGTCCTGGTGACAACTAGGCTACGAGGAGTCTCGATCAACGACTGGTCCCGAAAATACTCCCACGAAAAATGTTTCATGAGCAAAGAAGAGAGTTGGGAGCTTCTTCGTGTCGAGGTATTCGGAGACCAGCCTTGCCCTCTTCGACTCGAGAAATATGGACAAAGGATTGCCGAGAATTGTGACGGCCTTCCTCTCACGATCGTCACAGTTGCTCGATCCTTATCCGAATCCGAGCAAACGATTACAGAAGAGTACTGGAAGCGTGTTGCGATGGGAGAGAGTTGGGTTTTCTCAGACGCATACAATCAAATGTCCGAGTCGCTGTTTCAGAGCTACCGATACTTGCCTCAGCATCTAAAAGCGTGTTTTCTCTACATGGGAGCTTTCCCACAAAAATACGAGATATCATGCACGATGCTCGTCGAGCTGTTGAGCTGCGAGGAGCTTCTCGAGCCCATTCCATCTGTGAATTTCGAAAACTTTGTCGAAGATTGTCTGCACGAGCTGTTCACCTCAAACGTAATCATGGTCCGCGACAAAAACTTCCTCAACAAAATCAAGACTTGGAGACTCCACTCCGCATTCTGGCACATGTGCACCAAAGAAGCCAAAAACACAAAGTTCTCCCATGTTATAAACAGCTATGCCGATGGCCTCGCACGAGGTATTCAAAGCCAGCACAGGTTATGCATCCACAACAACATTTTACTCGGCTTTAAAGACGTGTACCGATCGATATCAGCCAATTCGAACGCTCGTTCTCTCTTGTGCACCGGCCCGTACCATCGGTATCCCGTGCCGATATGTTCTGGCTCGCGATTGCTCAGAGTGCTCGATGCCCACACCATCCGCCTTTACGAATTCCCGCCACAAATACTTCAACTCATCTACCTGAGGTACCTAGCCATCACGTTCGACGGGAACCTCCCACACTCCATCTCCAAACTCACCAACCTTCGTTGTCTTATCGTGAAACGGCATGCTAGCATCAAACCCTCGGGGTATGTGCCGGTTGAGATATGGGACATGAAGGAACTAAAGCATCTTCAGATTGTAGGAGATCGATTGTCGAATCCTCCGGCCGACGACGAGGTTCTACCGCTCCTCACGACACTCTTGGACGTGAGCATCGGCGCATGCGCCGGGGGCATTTTGGGAAGAATGCCCAAGTTAACCAAATTAGGGTTCCGAATCGAACTAGGGCTCGAAACAACCGACGGCCTACCGAGCTTCTTCGAGGGCATCTCTCAACTCAGCAATCTGAAATCACTGAAATGCGTCGTCGTGAATCCTAGGCTCGATTTTGCCACACAGCCTCGGGTTCCGAGTGACTTGTCGTCGGGCCTTAGGAGGTTGAGCCTGAGCGGGCTCGGGTACCCGTGGGAGGACATGCGCGTGATTGAGAAGCTACCGAATCTCCAAGTGTTGAAACTGCGGTGCTACGCTTTTCAGGGCTCGAAATGGGAAACGGGTAATGGGGGCTTCCGGCGGCTGGATTCGCTCGTGATTGAGGACACGGATATGGTGCATTGGAAGGTCGGGGACCGAAGCTTCAACCAGCTCAGGCGGCTAAGGGTAAAACACTGCTACAAATTGGAGGTGATACCGGAGGAACTTAGTTGGTCGCTCTTTGAGATTGAAGTAGTTGACTGCAGCCCCTTAGCCAAGAGCTGTGCAAAGAGAATAAAGAGCAAGATGTGAAAAAAAATAATAATAATAATTAATATCAGAGGCTTCATCTTAATAATGTCTCTCTGGTTTCCATAATGTTAGCTTGTTTGTGTCATCCTCTGTTTACAGACTCGGCTCTGTTTCACACTCTGTAGCACAAATTTTCAAATAAACCAAATTCAGCAAGTTCCCATAAAATCTTTTTAGCTATAGTTAACGTACGTAACGTAACATCAAGCTGTTATTCTGTATTCGGTGCAGCCAAAATGGCATCCAACCCAGTAACTTCTTCTTTCATCACGTCGATAATGATAACTTTAAGAATCAAGCAAAGTCCTAAAGCCAAATGCAAGAACCCCAAAGAGCGTTCATCATTCAAGTCAGATGAATATCACAACTCACAAGTAGCAGAAAGAATATTCACAAATTTTGCAGTGTATAAGCAGCCAGAACAACTTAATAATAGAGGAATAGAAGGGGCTCGAGAGTGCATAGTTTTGCATTTATGAAATTTCACTCAATCAAACACAACCTTAAAATCACAGGAGCAAAATCTACAACAGTACAACACAAGTTGGTAATATTCAATACACAAAGTGGTTGAACTGTATATTCACTGGTTTTTCACATTCGATTACATCTATCAAGTCTACGATTTACGATCAGGAAAAATTCTAGTTTCGCATGTACTCATAGGATCCTTCAGCAGCATTTCCCGCCTTTAGTGAAAAAAGATTTATTACTGTGGGGATTTCATTTTATACAAGGCCTTCGAAGCTAAGTTACTGAAATGCTGCACACAATGCCGATTCATAATCATCTCATGACGCATGTCAAACAGCATCAGTGCCATCTCCGAATGTTGACAGAGAAAAAGGGTCGATAGCCACGTTGAATGTCTGATTACATACTTCATCGACATACTTCATCTCAAATTCACCTTCCTGCAGTCAATTCAAGCAAGGAAAGATAATTCTTTTTTCCTTCTTTCAGTAAAGTAATAGAGCAGCAAGATATAAGATATTAAATGCTAAGGGACCTGGCTAATTTTTTTTGTCAGACCAAACTAAAGTGCCTGTAGAAATTAAAAGTATACACTTACAAAAATTACCCTTGAGTTTTGGCCCAATTACCAAAAATTTAACAAATAAAAATAAAATGAAACAATAATTATCTTTCAGTTTTGGTACAATATCTTGTAATTATGAAATATAGCAGCCTTGGCCATTAGACTAACCTGCAAGAAGTTTTTTCTCAGCTAACTTTTTGTCAAAATATATCTGAATTAGGAACTTATTTGAATGATAAGGTTTCAGGCATTAATAAGGAATGTGGATCACTGACCAGCATCTTGCCTCTTAGACAGACTTTTATATGCTAACTAAGCAACCGAAACAAGAAAGAGTACAACTCTCTTCGTAACTATCAGAACTAATAGTAAATATCATATGACCATTGTAATCTTAGACAAAGCTTTCACAAATGATGGCGTACTTACATTACATTTTTTCTTGAAGATTTCCGATAATCTACTAATGATACTTATTTGAGGGAGGAGAGAGCTTAGATGTGTTCAACAAATTTATGATATTTAGCAAGCTTCTATGATGACCGACATTTATATCGAATAAAAAAAAGGTAAATGCAGTCAAAATTTGTGGGTTAATGTGAGAGAGGGGATCCGTTATCTTACCATTCTTCCGCTAGGTGTGCTCAATGGACACGCAGATGAATACTCAAAGCTAGTATTGGGAAGTAAAACCGGTTGTTCGCCTATAACTCCAATACCACTGGTGGGAAAGGAGGGAGATACATATTTAATAGAAGGAAAAAAATATATATGTTTGTGTGTGTGTCTGTGTGTGGGTGTGGAGAAGGGTAACAATTCGAAATTTGAAAAGGTCATCAACTTAATGATGGTTATTGAATATATGTGGAGAATTTTGCACCCATTCACAACATAAAAAAGTTCAAAACTGGAAACTTACCGGACATTTTCAGTTTTCCCATTGGCATCAGTGATAATCCAATGTCTTCTAAGAAGTTGCATGGGCCGGTCTGAGTTGTTGGTGATTCTAATCCTGTATGCGAAAAAATAAAGACTCTTTGAAGGCTGACTTCGACCATCAACGTAAACACTCCTGACTTGGACCCTAATGTCCTGGAAAGAATATTTTATCAGTTGTGCAACATTTCTTAATCCAGCATAAGCTTAGTGCTTTTCACAAGCAGAGCATACAGCATGCAACAAGGAAAAATAAAAATAAATCTAGCCATGTCTACGCCCTGTTTGTTGTGCTTTCATAATTTTGAAAATTCAAATGTTCACACGAAAAGGTTGAGATAATGTTCAGATGAGAAGTTTTGAAACAGTAATTGTGCTATAGTAACTTCTCACTTTCAACATTTTAATTTTAATATGTAATGTAGAAAACATAAGATTGCAGATGTAGGGTCATATTAAGATTCAAGTAAAATATAGTAATGTTTTAAGTAGATAGTGAGTAGTGGTGAGGGCCACATTTCAGAAGATGAGATATGGTTGATGGGTATGAGTATGAGATGCTCTGATTTGAAAAATGAAAAATTCAAAGTAATGATTACATTATATAAACAACCTCGATTTAATTCAAAAATGAATTATTTGAAAATGGAAATAAGCATTGGAGAAGAAAACAAACAACGCCTTACCTCCCAGATATCTCAACTACTTCAGCTAACTAAAGGCAGTTCACAGAAACTACAAGCAAATGGGCACAATTCATAATGACTTACATCAGTTAATCTACATGCAAACAACAATACAGCTAAAACAAAGCCTGGAAGATTCACGTGATGCAAACAAAAAGATGCACGTGATGCCAATCATAAGAGTTTTAATGAACAATCGACTGTCTACTGCTAAATTAAACCTGTTAGCAAACAAAATCAATTACACCATCTACTGGATTTACATGCGACATTAGACTTAGAACTAAAAAAATCTGACAGAGCCAACAAAATCACTACACTGATGCTTGAAAATAAGTAAAGCTGTAGGATTTAGAATTTTTTATCCAGCACGTCCACACTCAAAACATGCGATGAATAATGTTATATTTTGTCGTTATCGCCGACTAATGAAAATTTTACTAAAGAAATAGAACAAATTCAAAAAGTAGCCACTTGTCATAGAAACACACAATGGCACCAAGCCAAGAGGCTTTGTAAGGACCATCGACAAAATAAGTGACCAAGTAAATAAATGGTGTTTTGCTATACCAAGGTTGTTGCATCACTTGAGCACTTTAACAAGCAATGAGGATCAATTTCCTTCAGCTCATCACGGTACTTAGCTGCATCCTGGAAATAAATACAAGAGCCTGTAAATATGGGTACCAACAAAAAGTTTGCNAAAAAAAAAAAAAAAAATGGGAGAAAGTGTAAACAAATTGCTCAATGAGGATAGCATGTGTAGCTACTGACAATTTACTAATTTTCAAGATTAAGTTTTTGTTCAAATAAGGATTGAGCCAAAATTCTGGTCTTCAGATGCATCAATCAAGTACTAATCCTGGAAGCTAATAAACATGGGGAGAAATATTCTTGATGCCTTGTACTTCAAAAGCTAACAGAAGCCTGATGAGAGGCATTTGATCATGACCATAAACAGTTTCCTCCCTAAACCTAAAAATTGAGTAATGTGTGCATTTGTAAATTTATTACAATATTTCCGAGTACACATGTTTTCTTCTATCTCTTGACACGCAAATGTTTATCATCAATACAATGGCATAGCAAGTTTAAGATCATAGTAACCTACTCATCCTAGTTCTGATTCTATTTCATCCATTTCCATACCTCAAATCTTTCCTCTACGATGGCCTCTTTTATTAATCTCCGAAGTCGAAGAATTGGCTCCTTTTCTTCAAATAACTTCAAAGAATCACGAAGTCTCGCAGCTTCTTTGTAATTCTAATGCAGTTAATAAGGGAAAAAAAAAAGTGAAACAAAATAAGATACTAAAACTTCAATTCCAATTTCTACCTCAAAGTTCACCACAAATTGCAAAATAAGTGTAATATTTATTGAGTCACTGCGCTGGGAACTGAATAACTGATTTACACACACGAACACACAGATTGGCTGATACTCTTTAATCAATAAAGATAAGCCAACACCAAAATTGCATCAATTCGTCTCACTAGTGAAAAGTTAAACCTTTGCCTCTTTCATTTTCTAACACAACGAGCCTTTTCAAATCGAATAACACCTGTTAACATATATTCTTCACTTATGAAAATGTAGTAACAATAGTACACTTCATCTTCCTCAGTCCTGGTAACCTTTCCTCCAACACATGCCATTTGTTTCTAATTATCCACTGAAGAACACATAAATACGCCAGATCATAGCTAAAGTTACGTCCTTTTATGTTCTTTTGTCAGAAAAAGCTATTATAAATCAACACATCGTAGTCATATTTTAGAGGACCAAGCATCCGCCGAGAACTAACCGAGTTTCAGAACCCAAGAGCANAAAAAAAAAAAAAAATGAAAAAAAAAATACTCCAATTAACAAGGCCGATGAATATGACCGAATCTAACAACAGTATAGCTTAAAAGGTATCATCTTAATTATTATCTTCCACTCTGTAATTTCAAAGTGTGAAGAATGAAACTTTCCCCCAAATCGAGCCCAGAGGAAACTAACAGAGTTTAGCACAGACTATCCATCGTCTCAGATTCCATCAAACAAAGTGCGAGGTAAGCAAACAAGCATGCCTCGGATTTCGCAGCCACTTCCAATTGCTGCTTCAGTAGCGCATATGTTCCGGTTCGAGAGAGAAACGAACTTCGACGGGTTTCCTCAATCGGGCCCGGTCCTTGACCCTGTGTGCCACAAGCAACGATCCGGTTTGGCCGCTGACAACAATCCTTAGCAGCTATGCTGTAGCTGAGTCGATTCGGCAACGACAGCGAGTGAAAATTCATGACGCCCTTCAAATTCAAACTGTGCATCTTTTGCGGGGAATCCCTTTCTCCGAGGCGCAACAATTTTGATCGAAAAACAAGAATAAAGGAAAAAGATTGAAACTTTATCAAAGTTTTTGTCTGGTTATTGACTTGTTTCATGCAACTGTGCTGTAAACTAACATGTAACACCAGCCTTGACTAGCTTTGACTTTTGAAAAATCAGAATAAATTTTTCACTTTTATTTTCGAAATGTCGTGCGAGTTTATTTTTGAAAATACTTACTTAATTGTGGGATGCTACTAAACTTACTTGACTTACTATTTCGGACATAAATAAAACATATAACCCAACGAGGAACTGCGGCGTTAGTGAAACATAAATACAATCCGAAAGGTCTTGCACATATTGTTTAGCGGAAGCGTAATGAAATATCATACATATTACATACACATACATAAATAATGGTTCATGAATATAGGACATAAAATGGAGGGTAAAAATGTCCTCGGCTCATGACCACGCTAGCCACGTACGCTCACCCGGCACGCTAGATTCCATCACCTGAAAAACATAATAGAAGCGTGAGCAAACCACTATGCTGCGCAAAGACCAGTACTGAATAAAACAGCATCAATAATGACATATCATGACTAGAATATATAAGAGCATAAACTTAAAACTTATTCATATTTATGTGGTCTCAAAGACCCATATCGGCCCTTGCTTCGGTCGCTCGTGTGCACACTACCCGATGAACCTAATAGCCATTACCTCGGCCCTCATCGAGTACCAGGTAGAATAAGAAGGCCCTTAGGTCGGCCTCACACCTGGGAGATCATAATACCTCGAACATATCGTAGACATGGTAAAGAAATTATTGACGATGTAGAATCCAGTACATGACCCCCACCTGGTATACTGTGAAAAATAACTGACGCAAGTGTCGGACTGCAGTAGCGGTCGGAGGCTCGACTCTCCTTAAGCTACATAGACATATAAGCAAAATAATGCTAAGTATTATGTTCGGAATATTTAATTATTATGCTAAGATGCTCGTTTTTTCTTGAAAATAAAAAGGCTCTACTTTAAATCGATTAACCCGATTTTTGAAACACGACTCGAGGCCTTTTAAGACACCAATGTACCAGGTTTTAAACTTCATTTTAAGGGTCTAAAACTCAGAAATCGCTGCATATAAAACATCAACTCAACTCATATTTTTGGGACCCGACAAGGCTCCGAATAAGGCGAATATAATCCTGGTTTTCACATACAACTCATGGGTGCTCTTAGGACTCAACCTACAAGGTTTATGAGTATATTAGGGCTGCTAATA
>BKCP01001558.1:126147-146651 GCA_008636005.1 Striga asiatica
AGAAAAGAAAAAGACGCAGCAACAAAGTTCTCAGATTTTCAAAAATAAACGAGGCTCGAATTTTCGGCAAACGACTCGATTTCCACTCGAGCTAAAGGGCACTTGACTCGACTCTTTTGACCCCATAATTATATATATATATACCAGATATATACACATAGAACCAGAGGTTCAAAATTCAGAAAAACGCAGCTCATAAACTCAATTTTCGAAAACGATGAAAAGGCTCAAACGATGGTCCTTTAGCATAACTTCTCAAACGACTTAAAACCAATTATCCCGACCCCCTTTTTTTCTACTATTTGGCAACTTTATTAGGGACATGCAACATTTATTAACTTAATATGGTGAAGTAAACATAAAAAATGTAAAGAAGCCCTAGGAGACCTCGGGCATGCATGGTCTTGGTCCGATAGAGCCGATAAGGCACTTACGGACCTAGGTCACCAAATCGACTTCTCTAACTACCGTATATGACTAAGGCCAAGTATTTATCATAGTAAGTCATGACTATGGCCGAATTCCTTACATGTAATAACTTGATTTTTAAGACCAATATGATAGGTTTCACATGCATGGACATAAACATGGCTCGGGAGCGAAAAATAGCATAATTTCAAGGGCTAGTTGACCGAACAAACGTACTCCAAAAATTCTCAAATTTATACATCATCTTTCTCATGATTTATAAGGCACATAAAGCTAACAATTTCAACTTAAACATGCATGGAGCTAAAAATCCGAATTTAAGGCATTTAAATCTTAAAAATCGAAACTCATAGAAAATGACATGCATGGCTTGAATGTTCTTAGGTCACCAGAACTACTAACTCATTTCATTTTTTTCTTGCTATGGCCGAAAGCTATACATGCAAAAACATGATTTTAGAAGTCAATACTCATGGTAAAACTCGAATGCACAAATACTTGGCTCGGAGGCTAAAATGCGACTATGTGAGGTCCTAGATGACCTAGAAAATGAACTCCAAACATGCTCAAATTTTACCACATACTTTCACATGATTTATAATGATTTATCATCAAATAAAATCAACCAAAACATGCTTGCAACTAAAAATATGAATTTTAGGTCTTAAGTTTCAAAAATTCGAAACTCCACTTTAAATGCAAGAAAAACTTGGTTTATCCACTTGATAATTCTTATTTTATCATATGGAAGCTGAGAAAAATGGATTGGGGTAGCCTACCTTCACCAAACTCGAAAATGAACACTAGGATCTCTCCTTGGCTTGCTCGCGGCAATGGTGCCTTTGGGGGCGACTTTGGGAGCTTGGGATGATCTCCAAGGATGCTAGGGACCTTATCCAACTCTAGGTGGTCTCCTTGGTGGTGGCTACACGAAGTAAAAGGGGCTGGAGGTGCTAGTGGCGTGAATAGTATGAAAGGGAGGTAGATGGAGCTTTCTTCTCTCTTCTCTCAATTTTTGCTAAGTATTGGAGCTCTCTATCTTGCTTAGAACGAAAATGAAGTGGTGAAAATCTGATATCTCTTGGTCTTGGGGGTTTAAGGGGTCAAGGAGACAAAGGAACAAGACATTTGTCTTGGGCACAACAAAAGAGGTGAGTTTGTTGGGAGTAGAACTCAAGAAGGGATGTCTCCAAGACTAATGCTGGTCAAAGGTATTTAGTGGCTTGGTCTTGGTCAACATGGACCACTTAAAATGCTGAAAATTCAAAATGGTTGAGTCTTGGCTCGGTTGGGCTCGATTTGGGTGCGAATGGCACGACTCGAATGACTCGGTATGGGTGGCTCGCGGGTTTTTGCTTGGGCTGAGCATATGGCTTGGTTCTAGTGATGTTTTGGACTTAGAAAAATACTTAGAATAATCCTAACACTTCAACTAAACAATAGGCTTAGCTCGGGGATCGGCTCACGCGAGGACTTGGCACGACTCGGGTCTTAGGTGCGCGAGCGGCTCGGGAATAGGTTAAGGTTCGAGAATAAAGTCTAGGCTTAAACTTTGATACTTCACCATACTTAGAAAAATATCCTAAGTATTGCTAGTATATAACACTTAGAAAAATTATTCTAAGTATCACATTACTATAGTTTGGTTATAACTAAAACTCGGGAACTAGGATTCATCACGGACAACTATTTCGCTTAAAATTCTCGGAACTTAATATGAACTTAATATATTTGAGCACTTAGCATATAATTTAAATAAATCTTGAATTCTAAAAATTACGATTTTTCACTTAAAGTCGAGCAGTGAAAATCGTCTTAATATTATAATATGATCGGGGCGTTAAACTAATCGAACCGAACTGAGCTTGAGCTGTTCGAGCTCGTGTTCGTTTGCATTCGAATAGTGTTAGTATTTGTTCGTTTATTTTTCGAGCAAAAAATCGTGTTCGAGTTCGTTCGTTTAATTGTTCGTCAAATTTTGAGTTCGTTCGTATTCGAATAATTTAATACATAAACTTTTTAAATATGTTTGATTAACTCGAAATTTGTTCGTTCGAACTCGAAAATAAAAGAATAAAATAAAAATATTTTTATATATTAGATTTTTTATTATAAATATTATGTAAATATAAAATAAATAAATAAAATTATATTGAATTTTAGATTTTTTATTAAAAATATTATGTAAATATATAAAAAATACAATAAAATTATATTAATTAATGTTCGTGAACATAATCGAACGTTCACGAACGAGCTTGTGTTCGTTCGATTATTAAACGAGCCTAATTTTCTGTTCGAACTCGGCTCGATTAACAAATGAACGAGCTTTTATCGAACACGCACGAACTCGAACGAGCTTTTGTTCGCGAACATTATGTTCGTTTACAACTCTAGCAGCCAGTACTTGAAGTGTGGCCACACTCCACACCCATTAAATCCAACATAGGCAAAGGTTTGAGATTTTTTATTTTTATTTTTTTGTTAGTTGAACAAATTGATTATTTTTAAATTTTTTATAAGTTGATCAATCACTTTAAAATAATTACTTTTGTTTTACGGAAATTGCAAATGTTATGATACTAATTTACTATCAATACAATAAATCGATATATCTACTTTTGAAATTACACAAGTCACAAAAGGAGCAAAAACAATTATTACAACAAAGAAAAAAAACATAATACAAATAATAAACTCACACACTATAGATTAGGCATATTAAGCCCTTTTTTTTCAAAATGATATACTTTACAATAATAACACAAATATCTACAAACTAGAATAACCAAAAACAGTCGAGTCCAACCATCAGCTACTATAAGTTGAATTCAGATGGAAGTCTTCTCAAAGGTAGCCTAGAAAGCCAACAACAACAACACAAATACAAACTAAAGTACTAAATACTCTCACAAGTGGAGATTATAAACTCAAACATTGAAGAATAACAAATCACAAAAAGCAGACACAAACATACATAAAAACACATATTAAAAATATAATAAAACTTCCCATCCTCTAGCTAGACCGAACCCACATTAAGACCACGCCCTAAGTCGCTAACAACTTCCCTCCAAAAGGATATACACCATCAACAACGCAAAAGCAACCACTAAGACACAATGAGGTCAACCAGCCCGCATAAAAGAGCAGCATATTTGAACCCAACAAACCTTAATACTCCATCACATCACATTCTCACATTCTTTTAGTGCCTCTATCTCTTTCCTTATTTTTTCTTTTTTCTCCTAACAAATCTCTGTTTCAAACTGAGTGTAGAGTTATAATGGGAAACCTACAAACTGAATTGATATGTTTAACTTTTTACAATATGAACCAAAAACATAAAATTATTAGACAACTTGGAAGCAGAAAAACAATAAGTCGAGACGAGAGTTGCTCTTTCCACAAAATGAATACGCATCGTAATGTGCTGACAAATTCAGGTGTCTCATTTACAAATAGACAATGGTTATGCCTAAGAAATTGTAGCACTTCAGATTTATGAGTTCCGACGAGCTTGCATGGAGTTGAGAAATTATGTATGATGCGCGAGGCTTTAGAACATAAAGTATGCAGATGATGTACCTTCTGTAGCTCTACCAAATCTTATTTATAGGACTTCCAACCAAGTAGGAGATACGTTTGGTCATCGACTAATTAAGAAAGTGAACAATCCACTTATGACTATTGTAATGGATAAAAAATAGTCATACCGTTTTCAGGTGTTAACACATCACTACTCCACTTGATAATTTTCGAAACGGTCTAGTGGAGTCAACATGTCCACATACATAGTACTTAAAAATGTATTAGTGATGTTGAAAGATGCCCCAGGCACAAGCGGATTGGTCTTGACTAATTGCAGAAAGCCATATTTTTAACCATAAGATGGGGAGTTCAAACACTAGGAGAAACATGAGGTGGATTTTCTATTGACCATCCATAGTAGCTATAGAGTAATATCTCTATCCCTCTCTCTCTACATATATATATATAATAAGAATTATCATTTTTCAAAAATAGCAGGTCAAACTATTGGTCAAAGTTGGTTAGCATTAATGACTTACCATTAATAGCAATTTTTTTTCTTTTAACACGCACAACATTAATTGATATCCTTCACATGTGGAGGTTGTTACAAATTTCACATAATCGAGATCTCTTTACTCCATACACCATACATTGCATCCTAAGATTCTGGATTCTTCCGATTTTAAATACCAATTTGAATACCAATTCCCTTGTGAAATAATTTTTTTGTTCAATAAAAAAATCTCATCCGTAATTTACATAATCCATCGAATAAATTTCGCTAAGTTTAAAACTCATTCCAATAAAAAATCCCATTTAAGTAAGCTGATTTTCACCTATCTAATTACTAATATTTTTTCAAATATTATTAATATTATTATCTTATATAATATTTTAGATATTTTAAATATTAGTTGGACAAAGATTCAGGAGCTATATATATGAAGGATATATATATACATATATGAAGGTTAAACTTAAGTATTTTTAGACATGTTTTCTTTACAAAATAGTTTAGAAAAAAATTAGATGGCTTCAAACATTTTTCAAGAATAATATAGAATATTTTATATACTTTTTATATATGTGATATAATATTTTAGATGTTATATATATATGTGAAGAGAATTAAATACAGAATTAAATATTATCTTCAATTTTTTTCTTAATCTCATTTAGATATAGAATTCAATTTTATTTGTTGCAACCTGCATTAATCTCGATTTGTATTTGTAAAATTGATAAATGTGGAACTGTATGCGTATAAAGTTTTTTAGTAACAACATTGTCTTAATCTCATTTAGATATAAAATAAATCCCATTTTATTTGTAAAATTGATAAATCTGAATAAAGCGTGGAATTCAATGCGTACAAAATTTCTTTTTACGGTAACAAAAAATAATAATAATTTTAAAATCTTTTGTACTCAAATTACTTAAAAAATAATAATAATAATTTTGAAATTTTGTACTCAAATTTTTGGGTACGAAAGTACCGTCATAAATCTCGGTATCATGTCAATATCTATTTTATATATACACTAGGTAAATTTTTTCTCAAAAACTTTATAATGTCTATATTTAGGCTTATAATATTTAGATACTTTTATATAATATTTTATCATGCCATATTCTGTCTATATATATTCATATAAATGTACACATATGCATATACATATTACATTTAAATATTTTTAGACATGTTTTCTTTACAAAAAATTTAGAAAATGTCTTTCATACAAATGTGAAATTTAAATGTTTTTAGACACGTTTCCTTTCCAATATAGTTTAGAAAAATTGTATGTGACTTCACATCTTTTAATAATAATATAGAAATTTCATGTACTTTTACATATGTTAATATAATATTTTAAGTGTTTTTAATATTGTAAACATACAAATTTTATGTTCTCTTGTACAAACTAATTTTATATTGTTTATAATAAACTGATATACGATAAATTATATCAGATGTTAACTCCACATTTTTAATTTATAATTATTATTTAATATTGTTTACCCATCTTTAATTTATAATATTTTATTTTTCTTGCTCTTTTAAAAGATGTTCAATTGTGGTTCCTCGAACTCGAGAGCTATTTATAATTATTATTAATATTGTTTACTCGTGCATCGCACGGGCTACGCACTAGTACTTATATAAAAAGCCTTCTTATTTACTAGAAATAGTAAGCATAAAAGTCAAAGGTAATTAATGCTTGCTGGAAATAGAATGACATTAATTACAGATTTATTTTGGTATTTATAGGCTTGACATTAAAGATTGGTTATGGAATAAAAATCATAACCGATTTTTTTACCTTTGATAAAAAAGTCAAAGGTAAGTATAGATTTGTTTATATTATCAAATCATAAAAAGATATTAAATCCATATTGTAAAAGAAAATAATTCATATAATTTTATAACAATTCTACTACACTATTTAACACTATTCCTTTTTATTATAATAAAATAATAACTAAATATTATATGGTGAACAACAATAAGTAAAACTGTTACTTTCTCTTATATCAAGGAATAAATTATATGCTAAAGTTAAATTTTTATTAGTATAAATATTTTAGTGAGATAATATATTAATTATTTTACAAGCTAGCTCTAACATACTGATATTTAATGTTATGACTAGATGTGGATAAAAACATATAAGAACCCTTTTTAGACTTAACGTTGATTAAAAGAAGTAGAAAATAAATAATAACTCTATTATTTTTTAGACTTAAACGGACAAAGCTGTGAAAATAACTCATTTAATAAATCCGTGCATATCCTGCGATTTTAATCAAAATTCTAGAATTCGTTGAGAGTTAGAATAGATTCGTAGACCGGGTCGACTGATCCGTTTTAGATTTAAAATTTTTTTGAGTCTCTAATCTTGGAATTGGAATTAAAAAAAAAAAAGAAACAGAAAAGATAACCAATCAAAATAAAAAAAAAAATTTAAAAAATGAAAAGATAGAAACAAATTTTACTGGTTTGAGGTAAAGGAAAAAGATATGGCTGCCAGACCGAAGGACCAACAGTGAGAGAGATATTCTAGAGAGAGAGCGACAAAAAAGATGGAGAATAAGATTTCTTCAACAAGGACGAGAAGTCATCATCTTCACACTTTTTTCCTCCAATCTCTCCTCACACCAACACCTATTCCAACCAATGGAATCCTTTTTTTGCTTAGCCAAAACGACAATATCATCAACTACAACACTTCTACCAACACCATCCGCTCCCCTAACAATTATTGCTCCCACCATCCATTTTCCCCATTTCTCTTGACCCAAAGGCAAAATTTTCCCGTGATTTTATTTTCTCCGATCGGCGGAAATCCTGGGTTTCTAAATCCTGATTTTGGTGAGTTCTGTTCAGAAAGAAAGATTAAAGTAAAGAACTTTGGTTTGGATTTGTCGTTGATCATATGATTTGTTTGAATAGTGGGATTTTTTCTATTTATTAGTTGATTTTCTGCGTTGAAGCTTATTTTAAGGAAATGCTGTGTTTTTCAATGATGCTTTGGGGTCTTTAGAATCGGTGTTATAATGGGATGTGTTGATTTCGTGCAGGATACTGATTCTCAACAAAAGAAAAAAAAAAAAATATTGTATCAAGTATCAACTATTGCTATGACTTTTGATCACATTCCTTGAGTTATATAAGACTGTTTTTCGTCTGTGTTATTATACCACCTTCATTCACCATTTTTTCCTGCTAACAGTTTCTTGTTTTGGGCCATCGAGAATCAAGATGGATATTTCATTTTGTGAGATTTCTTGAATTTGATGCATTAGAACATGGTTTTCAGGAAGATGTTGGGTAATGTTAAATTCTCTGGTTCCACGGAGGATGATAGAACCCAGCTTGATAACGCGAGGTTAACTGAGCTTCAGTTCATTAAACAAGGTAAGAATCTGGCCGTACGTGTGTTGAGCTTTCGAACGCCTTCCGTTTTCTTTTTTAAATATTGAATGCCTTAATGCTTAGTGATGTTGCTCTGGTTATTGGAATTCAGTTATCTCATAGCTTGCGGCACCTACAGAGTCTATGATTACAACCTTATCAAAAATATGATTTTATCCTATAACTGTGCAATTTAAATTAAAAGAAGTGTTAGAATCTTCTGTTTGATTGTAATTTCATCTACACATTACCGAGTTGATATTTCTTTTACAGCTTGCCATTTAGATTGCCTGCGTTTTTGGTTAGAAATCAAACTGGATCTGTTATATGTTAGTCTACTTATCTGAATCTTGCAAAATATAACATTGGAGATCGTACAGCATGTATCAAGCTTTCAATTATAAATGTTACTTGGTTTGGTTCATGGTCAAATCCATAAAGTAAAGCTTGAACTCGAATTTATACCTTGTTAAGATAGATTCAAGCTTAGGCATGGTTCAAGGTCTAGACTCTAGATTCTGGGTGGCCAGAGGTTGCAAAGTATGAAATTCGTAGAGTAGTTTAGGTTGTTAACTGCAAAAACAATTAATTCAGGACCCAAGTGTAGGAAATACTAAAGATCATTTGGGGGAATTTGTTTTCCCACTTTAAGGGTGTTTGTTTTCTTGACTTACGGTATGAAGATACTGATAAGTAAGTGAAACTGGAAATTACCTCATCCATTTGGAAAAGTTAATCCGAATATTCGCCTTTTAACCTATAATGTAAAAGTAACAACATTTATATGATGATGGAAGGTTCTTCATCTTATCCTATCATTTCTTATTCATGCATGATTTTGCAGTTCCAATCCAGTCTGGCATTGCCATTGCCACTGGAAACTATGCGGCAAACAAGCAGCCACCTAATGCTAGTCGCCCTATCAAACGACTAAGGGAAGGTGAACTCGTAAACGCACCCCAAAAGTTTCGGGTTTATCTGAATCATAATGATAATCAAGACAAACACGGCCATATTGGAGCTCCTCCAAATCCAAATCTCGTGTCAACTGGGCTTAAACTTTTTTCTGAGAAAAAAGAGCTTAGTTCCTCTGTTAGTTCTACATACGAAAATATAAGAAATACCCTTCCAGGTGTTCTTTCACTTGGTAATACTATTACAATGCAGATAGATCGGCAGACGGAAGAATTCTGCCAATACATCAAACAACAGGTGCAGTTGTAAACTTTATTTTCTTTTCAAATGAGCTTCCGTGATACACTCTTGGCTAAAAGTTTTGAAATTGATGAGAAAAATGAAGAAAGAAAGAATGATTAGTTAATGTCTTCAAATGCATTTTTGCGTAGCTTTTTGCAGTTCAACCAGAATATATGGAGGAAAGAGTGTTGCAGGGTTTTTGTTACATTTTGGATTTTGATTGTAAATTTGCACAAATAACACACATTTACTGCTTATTTAGTACGTCTTAGAACTTTTGCTTTAGTTCATGATGCATGGTAGTGGAAAGTGAAGTAGTTGAGAATCAGAAGTTAGTAATATTTGCAAATAGAAGCTGAAAAATCGATTGATTTACGAGAGAGTGATTGATCCTGAAATAGTGAAGTACGTTTTAGTAGAAATCAAACTAATAGTTGTACAACCTAAAATAACTTTCATTGGTAGTGATTGCAAATATTCCCTTACTAAAAACTCTTAACCTTTAGCTTCTACGTAAACAAAAGCGGAATTTTAGCAATCGTACCATGATTTACCTCAAGTTCTGTTTGTATCCTCAACTTCTGAGTTAACTTACATGAGCAGGAAGAGAATATCTTGAAAGGCGGACGCGACTTAAATCAGAGGCAAATGATTTCCCTGTTCAATGCCTTGGAAAAGGTTGCCGGCAAGAAACTGCACGAGAAGGAGGTTCAAATAGACAACATTAACCGCAAGAACAAAGAGTTGGAGGATAGAATAAAGCAAGTCACCATAGAGGCACATTCGTGGCACAGCAAAGCAAAGTACAACGAGTCGATCGCCAATGTATTGAAAAACCATATTCATCAGCTCATGGCACAAGGCACGGCAGCCCATAATCGTGAAGGCTTTGGGGATAATGAGGTGGATGATGCCACCTCTTGCATGAATCCTCCGGAGACTATTGGTGGCTGTGGCGAAAAATGGGAATCAGAAAATAAACGGCTAAAATGCAGAGCTTGCAAGAGTAAACAGGTCAGCTTTTTGTTGTTCCCTTGCCGACACTTGTGCCTGTGCATGGACTGTGAGGGGCTCGTGGATGTTTGCCCCGTGTGCCAGGTGATGAAAACTTCTAGTTTTCTTGTGTACATGTGATGATGTGAATACGCCTGAGACATTTTTTTTTTTTTCTCCCCTTTCTTTTGACCATTTGTGTTTCTTGAATGGAATAATGTGTAATTTTATCATGAATTGTTTGTGGATAAATTATTGATCTTTGTGTGGAATGGAGTTGATTTGTTCATCCTTTGTGTTATTTTTGTTTAGTAAGTAACAAACACGATTCGTGCTGTTTTTTGTTCCTTGTTCGCCTTCGTTAGTTCTTGAATTACTCTGTAAATACTTTTCTAGGTGGTAAAATTGGGTACATTTTAATGTGCACTTCCTATACATGAAGATTTTGTGATCTTTCAACCAAACACCATTGACTGCGTTATGCAGATTTTCTCTCATCATCTTTTCACTGCAGATTCTATTACTACATTAGATAAAAATAAACATCAGCATGTGTATACTTTGCACACTATATGAATATTTTATGTCAATATTAAACATGAGCCAGAATTATAAATGCAGTATGACTCCTATTCTTGACAATGACCTGTTGTGTGTGATTTCCAATATAAAAAGACTAAAGATGTGTATATACAAGTACAACAAGCAGGAAAACGAGCACACAAAAAATGAAAAAATAATAAAATATCATGGTACAAAAAAGCTGCATTATTTAAACTTTTTAGTTCTTCTATTTTTTTTTTATAATTTATTATCTGAAATCTGAAATGATTTTAGACCGTTGAGAGTAGTAGTTATGTTTTGTTGGTCTGCTAATTTTAATTTATTGTAATGAACCTAACTTTAGGTCATATTCCAGCATCAGTCCTCACCAACCTTTCAACAAAAGAAGACAAATTATTGTTCACATGAGAAAATTCCATTTCCTTTTGGTTGTCTACATTTTACCGTAGTGAAATTGAGTAGAACATGTTAAAGAATCTTAATTCATGGACTAAAACAATAATATGACAATAAGGTAATAATAAATAGATCATAAAAAGAAAATATATTATTATTTAGCAGTGTACTAGACAAAATTTTTAGTACTTAGTTCTTAAACAAAACTTTAAACCAACATTTCTGTCAAAAAAGTAGGCATAATATTCTTATTTTTATATATGTGAATTCCCAAATTCGGTACCCCAAAATTTTTCAAATACCAAGAATGCCCCCGCACACACTGCCACCAACTCCCACTCTTCTTTCTTCACTCACACCTACACATTTTCTTGTTCTCTCGACGGAGCCTCCAACTTTCTATTCTCTCTCCACTTTCTCTTGCTTGATCTGGGAGCGAGGACGAAGATGCAGGGATCGGCCGTTGCATTCTCGCCGTCCCTTTCTCTCTCTACCCGCCCTCGAAAGCTCCCTTTTCGCGGGTTCCACCCCCTTTCCGGCCCGTCCTCGGCGCGCCGCCACCTTAGCAATGGCTCCGCCGTTTCATCGTCGGCTGGAAAGTTGAGCCCGATTAGCTTCTCCCTGAAGCAGAGAGGGTGGGTTTCCGGGCCCAATCCCGGAATTCCGGAGCCCGAATCTGACCGGGTCGTGGTGCCTCGGGCCACGGCGGAGACCGCGGGCCCGGATGAGACCTCGAAGTCGAAGGATTTGAGGGATACGTTGGTTCTCGGGACGCTTTTCGGGCTTTGGTACCTGTTTAATATCTACTTCAACATCTACAACAAGCAGGTGGGCATTTTTCAGTGTTCTTCTTTGTTTCGGTTTTGGTTTTGTTTTATGGCGATCGAAAATATCCTTTTTTTTTCTTGATGGATAGGTTTGTTGTACTTAATTAGTTGAGTTGCTCTGTGTGTTTGAGGGAGATTAGTTGGGAGATCTGTTACAAAAAGTTATCTTTTTCCTTGTGTGATCTGTGAATAATGGGGTTGCTTCCAATTTTGTCTAATTTTTGTAGTTTTGTTTCCAAATTTAAGATGAAATAATAAAAAATCTTTAGTATAGTTGAAGTTTCACTAGCATTTGTTGCCTTTGAATGCTAGCTTATTTTAAGCAATCTCGGTGTTAATTTTTATTTTTTTTTCTTAAAATGGAGCAAACTTTTGTAGGCTGGTCCATTCAAAATTTCCCTTTTTAGTGAGGAAATAATTTTTTGGATGTCCAGAAATGTATTGGTAGCAATTGTTCATGGATAGAGGAAGCATATTGTACGACCCTGTTTTGTTTGAATTTGCATTTGAACTTTAATTGTGTTTGGTAGCATCCTTCGATTACTGATATACGGCGTTTCTTTTTGTTAACAATAGGTTCTGAGAGCTTTTCACTACCCAATGACAGTCACTCTTGTCCAATTTGCCGTCGGTAGTGTGCTCGTGACTCTAATGTGGACATTAAACCTCTACAAACGTCCTAAAATCAGTGGAGCACAGGTACTTGGTTACCATGAGCGTGTTCAGAAAGTTAATCAATTCCGTTTAATTATCCCGGTAATTAATTGTAGTATTATAATCAAATTTTGGCAGCTTGTTGCTATTCTTCCATTGGCATTGGTGCATACCTTAGGCAACCTCTTCACAAACATGAGTCTTGGAAAAGTTGCTGTTTCGTTCACTCACACAATTAAAGCTATGGAGCCTTTCTTCTCAGTTGTTCTATCTGCTATGTTTCTCGGGGAGGTGAATAATCCATGTACTTCCATGTCTGTTGGTTTTGACATTGATATCTTCAGAAGTTGGCCCATGCATTTTTTTTTTTCCATTTGTTAAAATGCTGCCGATTGAAACTGTTATTTTTGTTAATTTTATTCATCAGGGAAAAAATTGAATGATGATATAGTTCTTATCCTTGTTATGTTTTGAAAATGTAAATCATTGAAATGGATGATTATCTTGTGAAAATAAAATTTAGGTTAAATTAAGAAAAAGTCCTTGTTTTTTATTGGAATTGCAAATTACCAGCAATTGTTCATATTATGCGAAACCTTTATATTCATTTCAGTGTCTACAAATTTGACCTTGGATGTCTTTGTTAAGAATATAGACACATTTAGGTGATGCTTGTGTTTTCGATTTTTAGGATACTTTGGTTTTATTGTTATTAGGCCAAAGTAACAACATGAACAGTTTTTTTCCCCCTTCTATTTGTACATTCTTGTTTGTTTGCTACACAAATGCCATTAGTTTTTGTTGCCTACACTGGCATTTATTTTTTTTACTTAATTTATTTATTCTTTTGCTTGAATTAATCTCTCTCTGGTGCAGTTTCCTACACTATGGGTAGTTTCGTCTCTTCTGCCAATTGTTGGTGGAGTAGCTTTGGCATCAATGACTGAGGCCTCTTTCAATTGGTAAAGAACCACAACTCGTTGCTTTCAGTCGATTGCTCATTGCTGTCATCTTAATTTGTTTGATTACAGCTTCTCTTCAAGATTACCTCACGGAATTTGAATTATCATTGATTTTTAAAGGGCTGGTTTTTGGAGTGCCATGGCATCAAATTTGACAAACCAATCACGAAACGTCCTTAGCAAAAAGTTCATGGTCAAGAAAGAGGTAAAATTTGTTTTTTTTTCCTAACTGGTTTTTATGTGTGCCAATCTTGCGGAATATCCTGTTTTGCCCGAAAGTTATGAACATAACCCCATAAGATTTAATCAATTCTTCTAGGAAATCTGTTAAGCACTGAGGAGAAAATAAAATAGTTAGCTTATTTTTCTTTTAGTTTCATTTTGGATATTTGTGCTTCAAGAGTTCTCTGCTTACAGGAGTCCCTGGACAACATTACCCTCTTCTCAATAATTACTATCATGTCCTTCTTCTTGATGGCTCCTACTGCCATTTTCATGGAAGGCATCAAGTTTACACCTTCATATCTTCAAGCTGCTGTAAGTGAATCTGAAACTAAAAAATCGCTTTTCATTTATAAGATTATTCTGCTCCTTCCTGAAACCATGTTTCATTTTTCTGTTTGTTTCTTTGGCAATAATTATAAAAATTAACTTTTTTAGTTTTTGTTTATGTTTATAGGGAGTGAATGTTAACCAGCTGTACACTAGATCACTTCTAGCTGCCCTCTGTTTCCATGCATATCAGCAGGTAAGCTTTGAAATAGCTTTTGTTGTATAAAGTTTGTAAGCTACTTTCATATATTTCAAGTGGACAGTGATGTAGATTTTGTATCAAAGCCTTGTTCGATACATACATGCATTCCGTACTGCATTCTTGACGATATGAAAACGCGTATCAGTAGTTATCCGATACACTGAATTTGGTCCGAGTCTCAAGTTTCATATTATTTTCCTTGACAATCACTGAAAAATATTACGGAATTAGAATTCATTTTATCTAGTAATAAAGATTCTAGCAACTTTAACCGTGCCTGATTTCTTGGCTTCTTGTGCATTTTCTATTTCGCCAAAATTATTTCTGATTGGAGTTTGTTTGGACAGGTTTCTTACATGATATTGCAGCGTGTGTCCCCTGTTACTCATTCTGTAGGCAACTGTGTTAAGCGAGTTGTAGTAATCGTCACCTCTGTTCTCTTCTTCCGCACGCCTGTTTCGCCTATTAACTCTTTAGGTATAACGATAGTTTTCTCTCTTTTATATTTATTTATTTACTTTGTTTAAGTCTTCACAAATCGACATTGCAGTTTAAATCTCAATTTTCATTGTCTCATTCTAAATTCCTCTGGTACAGGTACTGGTATAGCCCTTACTGGAGTCTTCTTGTACTCGAGAGTGAAGCGGATCAAACCAAAGCCTAAGACTGCTTAAGAGTTTTTGATTCAGAAGACATTTTTTTTTTTTTTTGTTGACGATTATCATTCCTTATTCTGTTAGACTAGTAAGCAATTGTGAGCGTCTTGTATGCTTTTAGTCTAGGGTGATATTTTTCTTGGTTTTTGTTACCTCTGTACTGTGTAGTATGTCCATTTTTTCTTCTTCTTCTTCTTCTATGGAATATATTCAGATATTATAGTAGTATGTCCATTTTTTCTTCTTCTTCTATGGAATATATTCAGATTTTTTAGTTGCAAATGTTACGGTCTTATTGTGCACGTTATCTTTTCACTTGTGCTTATGCTTGATAGGCCATTGTTAAACTCTCATTGAGAAAAACTTGTGTAGATTATAGTTTGAGTTGGTGATCATTGAATTCCCTCGACCGGAAAAGAGGAGTCCAAATATAACTAACTGTAAGAAGTATGATATGTCCAGGGGTACTTTTTGTTATTTTACTAGAGTCAATGAAGTACAAAGCAAACACAAAGAGCAACTGAATTAAATCATGTCCAAAAATCAAACAGTAACAAATAAAACAAAAACATAAGCTAAGCACATCACCACACAACCAGAATTTTCAAACAAAACCAGAAGAAGCCTTGCCCAACAAAACCGGAAAAACACCACAAACAAATCACACGTCACGGAACTCTCGGCTTATTATCCCAAATCTCTCTCGCCTCCAGCAAATGCGGACAATATCTTTGAGCCAAGATCTCAACTTGCTCCCCAAACGGCTTATGCCCATTACGCCCCAAGTGCATAACCATCTGATTCCAACGCCTTCGGCAAACATCTCCACTCCTCCCTTCCACTACACCATCCCACTCCACATCCTCCATGCAAGTCGCGTCCAAGCTATAAAGCCCACCAATCAACCGATAGTCATCCATATCAGTCCACAACCCTTCGGCCACCATTGATGAGGTCAGCTGGTCATACCACTTGATACAGCAAACCGCCTGAGAACGAGTCGTCAGCTCATCGCTAATCGCCGTCCAGCAGATATTGTCACGTAGCATCCCGTGCTTGGATTTCTTTTCTTCTTCAAGCTTCGCCTGAAGGTCAATGTTGACCAGGTCAAACAGCTTCTGGTACTCGTCTTGCGACCAGTGCCCTTTCTTGCGGTTGGCCGTTTTTATCCTCCGCCACGTGTCCTTCACGTGAAACCTGTGCTTGCCGAGCTCGTCCGCCAGCTTCTTCCACTGATTGCCGTGCTCCTCGTAGAACTTAAGGACCTGTTCATATTCTTCCTCAGTCCACTTCCGAGTCTCGGATCTGCGGAATAGAATCTGAGCACGGAAGTACACGGCCGTGTAAGGTCTGTACGGAATGGCGGACCCAATCTCTTTCCAACAGCCTCTCACTTTGCGGTGCTTACTACAGTTGAGGACCATGTCCAGACCCTCTTCACCTAAGTCATGACTAAATATGTAATCGTTAACAGCGGCTTTGACGATTTCATCCTCTTCAGGCGTGAACCTCTTACCTCTAACCAGTTCATCACCGAACACATTCCCTTTTTCTGAATTTGAATTGCCTGGAAGGGGAAAAACGTCAACTTGATTAGAAAATCTAACTTTCTTGTTACTTGTGTTGGGTGTAGCATCATCACTTGACCCGCTCTCCACTGATTTGGTCTTTTTCTTTTTTCCTTTTTTCTCATGTGTAGCACCATTATCTCTTACCTCCACAGAACCATCTTCCATTACTTGAGTATGTTTCTTTTTCTTCTTCTTTTTGGTTGCATATTCTTCCTTGTTACTTTGCATATCATCAGTATGCATACGAATACTGGTGTCAGTTTCTGCATAATCTTCCTGAGCAGCAGATGAATCGTCCTTACCATGTTCTTTCTTTTTCTTCTTCTTTTCCTTCTTCTTTTTGTCAAGTTCCTTTGTGGCATCGCCATCATGTTTATTCGACTCAATCTTTTCCTCAACATTATCTGGCACCTGTTGCGCAGAAGGAAAATCACCCTCGTCATATTTAGCTTCACCAGAAATGTCACGACACCAATTGTCATCCTTGCTATCTTTTTTCTTCTTTTTTCTTTTCTTCCTTCCAACCTTCTCTGCATCATCACCCTCCAAATTCTGAAAATGTTGCCCAAACTCTTTTCTCTGTTTTTTTCCCTCCCTCTCAGAGTCTTGATCATCATGTCTTCTTTTCGATTTCTTCTTCTTCCTCCTCCTCTCTTCATTATCATCTTCAGTACTCTTTCGTTCAAAATTACTCTCTATGTCCACATTTTTTCCAACCTCATTTCCCTGAGCTTCTTTAATATTGCTCATCTCGATTTCGTTCAACCCTCGGGTCTTGTTCTTGATTTTCTTTCTTTTCTTTTCAAGCTCTATGTCCACAAATGGGGAGGATGGGGCTGTTGAAAGTTGAAACTACAATATGGGAACAAAAATACTCAATTCGCAGCAGTTTCTTTTCAGACTATAATCTGGGAGCAAAAAATATCATGGAACAACGATTGGAACTTGTTAACCAAATAAATCAAATTTATATATACCATTTAACCAATATTCAAAGTCCACACCCCATTTGCAGCAGCGCCAGTTTTAGGAGGATGGAGACGCTAATTTGCAAGGATATGTTTTGAGTAGAAAGCCAATAGCTCAAATGTCGATTAAAATCATTCAACTATGTTTCTTTCTGAATTAGGGTTAAAAAGAAGAAAATCACATATTACATCAATCACAGGCCTTTGAAAATAGAAGAAAAACACAAAAAACACCACAATTCAGCCGCAACATAAAAACAAACCATTTGAAAACATATCGAATTCAACTGATAAAATTTCACAAAATTCATGCGAAGACATTGCACTTGCATTCTCTCTGCAAGTAGGATTTAAAATCTTACATGTAGATATGAGAAACCTAATCACGTAGCCTTTAAATCGGCGGGCGGCGGCGGCGGGCGGCTGGGTTTTCCTTTGCCGGAGTTGGTACTGAGCAAGACGATCTGTGCGCATTGAGATGAGTTTAACGTTTTAAATGCGTCAATTTACAAAATGGGCCTTCAGCATATAGTTTTGGGCCTTAATGTTTGGGCTATGGAATGGACTTTACAATCTGTAAGGTCAATATCCGCACACTCGAACAAATTTGGAAATACAAAAGTTGTTGGGATTTTTCGAGAAGAATCCCAAATGTCGAGGCACGTAAGGAGTAGCGACAGCGATTCTCGGCCAGCGGTTGCGTAACTTGCGTTCCACGGCGGACGGAGGCGCTGCCGCCGCCGCGATGTGGCGGATGTACCACGAGAGAGTGGTGGATCACTACGAGAACCCGAGGAACGTCGGGTCGTTCGACAAGAACGATCCGAACGTGGGGACGGGCCTAGTCGGGGCTCCGGCGTGCGGCGACGTCATGAAAGTGCAGATTAGGGTTGATAAGGAGACCGGTATAATCGTCGATGTTTGTCAAAAGGTTTTCGGCTGCGGCTCCGCCATAGCCTCGTCCTCTGTCGGTACGTTGGTCTTTCCTAGTGAAATACGCTGTTGGATTTTTTGGAGCTAAAAAATTGTGTTTGAGCTGAAATATCATTGGAAAAATTTAAGTTTTAATATTGTTGTTTTCAGTGGGCAATCGATTACGCAGTAACTCATTGTAATCAGTTAATTTGGAAAAAATAGAATAAAAAAAGTTTGGGCCTTGCTTTGATGTTACGTCTTGCCACTAAGTTGTTGTTAGAATTTTCGTGTGGCGCCACGTAAGTTGAAACTTTATTTGTACTTCATTTGTCAGCCAAAAGGAGCAATTTCTACTCAAAACTATCTTGATCATTGTTAATATGTATGCTTGATTTATCCATTTTGATGTATGAGAATGAATATGTGTGACAGGAATTCCAAATATTATCTTGCATTGCCATCTTTTTGGTAGCTAAGTAACTCTTGGTATAATATTGGTTTTTCCAATTTCAGCTACCGAATAGGTGAAAGGTAAACTAATGGAGGAAGTGCTGTTGATCAAGAATACGTAAGTCAAACTTATGTCGTGAACCCTTATTCTGTTTGGTGTGTTATGGCTTCTGGGTTCTCATGTTAATTCATAATCTCCTTTTCATGGTTTAATTGTGATTATGGGCTTCTAGGGTGTAAGATGGATATTCTGTTGGGTTCTGGTACTGACCTAAGATGAGACATCGTTGCCCTCCTCTGTATCACCCATTTGAAACTTCATTGAAATTTTTAGTTACAATATTTTATCAGTATTTTTATGTTTCTACAAACTGAACTCTATGGCTCGATTTTGATAAAACATTGAGAGGGATCCTGTAGCATGTGCCCTTTTCAGGTATCCAAAGTGCGCTCTTCTGATAAATTTGAAATTTAGTTCATTGCAATAGTTTAAGGTGTTCGCAGTCACGGAATGTGAGGCTGCATCTTTATGAAGATGATGTCCATTTGAACAACGAGACTTGTTATTATAAATATCCGAAAGAAATTTCATTTGACCACTTGCGCCAATCTCGCTATGTTGGTATGTGTTTTGCATAGTATCTCCCAAAATTAATTTTTGACAGAGTTTGGTAAATCTCTTCTTAAATATTTTTGGAGAATTTGAAGTGTTTGAAAAGCCAAAAAGTTGCATAATAGTGAGTAAGTTGAAAAGGTACAGAAAGGAAGTAAATCATTATTTTAGCCATTCGTTGTTTCTAATGCCAGCATTCTCGGTCCTTACTGTGACTTTGTAATCAACCCATCACATTGAGAGAGAGAGAGAGAGAGAGAGAGAGAGAGAGAGCACTTTTGTTAGTATGAAGTGCTCCATAGATAAAAATCTTATCATTTTTCATATTAACATGATTTAAGATTTGACTGTTCTTCTCAACAATGGCAGGGATATCGCAAAACATCTGTCTCTTCCACCGGTGAAACTACACTGCAGCATGCTTGCTGAGGATGCACTTAAGGCAGCCGTTAAAGATTACATTGCAAAACGATCAAAATCAACTGGGAGTCCTGAGGCTACCTCAATTGGTAAAGTTGCTGATGCTTGAGAGAAGTGCCCAGGCAAATTTTAACGGTTGTCTGAACACTTCAGAATGTGATTATGTATCTGGAAGATTATTTAGTGTTTTTCGTTTTATGTACTCGTTCCTCTACCATAATGTTCTTGGGGGATGATAGAGTCTGACTATAAATTGATGTTCTCTTTTCTTTCTTGGGAAACTCAGTAATTGTGAAAATGGGTTTTGTTTCTTGGTAAAGCTTATTTTAAACAGCATGTTTTTCTTGTGCTCAGTATGAGGTTGAGAGGTTGGGTTCTATTTATTCATATCCTGGATTTTGGATAGTATATGAAGATACGATTGTTTGTTGCAGTATAAGAAATTTGTAATGAGATATGGTATTATTTTTATATTTACACTGTACACTAGAAATGAAAATTTCGATTCAACTGGCACTTGATACTGTAAAAATGCAATCTTATCATAAAGCACAATTGAATTTCATTATTAAGAAGAATAGTCACTATACTATGATAAAAGAATCAACTATCTTACAAATCAGCTCATCTATTGACATAATTTGAACGAAAGAATATGATCAAAAGAATGGTAATTAGTGCACAATTA
>BKCP01001558.1:146673-168428 GCA_008636005.1 Striga asiatica
GTTAGAATCAGACTTCAACTCGACAAGGCCAAGAATGGACCACCCTCAACTAATTCAAATTTTCTTTCTCCCTTAAGGTTATTTCTTTGCTTCAAACTTTCTCCTTAAAATGGAACCTTCCTAATTGGACGAGCATCACGCTTACATCATCAATGGATCCTCTGGTAACCGAGAGTTCGACAAGCTTTTTACATGCTAATAAGGGCTGAGGTCTATCGACATTTACACACAGGGGTCGAGCGATGTCTACTGCTTCCTGATTACTCACCTGTGAGAAATTCAATACCAAATAATCAGCAACCAATAAAGAAAATAAAAAGTTATAAAAATAAAACATCCTTTCCTCCCACCACAAACAACAAAATCAAGCATTTTTTTTTTTCAATTTTCAAGTACCTTATCCCATAATCCATCAGAAGCAAGTAGAAGGAACTCGTGTTCTTGCTCAAGTTTAAGAATTTCGGTCTCTGGCTCTGCCGTCACCCATTGTTTAAGGTATTGGTCCCCGATGCTTCTAGAAACAGCTAGAGACCCTAGTACTCTCCAAACTCCATTGCGAGGTTCTACAAAACCACCCTGCAATAAATGAACCAGCGATCAAATCCACTAAGCCCGTTTCAATAAATACACGATATGACAAGCTTCCCAAACTTAAACTCTCATTTCAAGCTATTGTCATTGGTTAAGGATATTTTTGTGCTTACCAACATCTCGATTCTGTTGCGCTCGTCTTCCCTGGAAGGACGGTGATCGGAAGTGAGGGCCTCGGCAACCCCATCTCGACTTATTACTGCACGACAATCGCCGGCATTGGATACTACCAAATTCCCTTTTGCAATTAGCGCCGTCACGCAGCATGTCCCGCCTCGAAGCTCCCTCTTGAGAAATTCCGAGTCGGTGGTCAAGTAACCACCCTTTATGGCTAGCTTGATTTGGCTGTCATCTTTTCTTGCATTAAGTTGTTCTAGAATGTTCTTGTTCAAGTTCTCGGCTGCAAACTCGGCAGCCTTTGTGCCCCCGTGCCCATCAAAGATACCAAAGAAAGCCTGCACCGTGATACCAAAAAAATGAGCACCCTATATTTTTCTTGTATTTCTGAATTAAATGCCCATTTACATTAATGAAACATCATATAAATAGATAAAATTTTATATCTATAGACTTCTTCCATAAGAAAACCGTCGATATTAGTTCCAAAAATCGACTGCAAGATGTCATTTNAAATTTTAACAAGCTACAACACAAGGGCACACAACCAACTATTTAGTTCAAACAATTGACGCAAGATGTGATTTTTAAACTCAAAACATACCCTCTCTCAGAAGCATACACACAAAATATTTATTCACATCCTCTAGAATGGAATTGAACTTCAACAACATTCATAAACTCCAAATCCAAACACTGATTATCAGCAACCCAACATACAAAACAATAGAACAACAGATCAGAATTTTCTAAATAAAAATAGAATTAGAAATTTACCTGCTTGGGATCACCTTGAATCCCTAAAACAGCCGAGTACCTATCCTCCATCTCCTCTCTCTTCCCCCTCTTACAGCAGACCGAATACCCCTCTCCCTCCGCCTCCACCACCTCCTCCCGAGCCGCCTCTGTCGACTTCTTCTCTTCCCCTAGAAACACCGCCGGGATATCCAGCCTAGGCGGCCTTTTCCGCTTTAAAACCGCCGCCGCCGCTGCAGACGACTCAGATCCACCGGCCAAAGTCTTGATGAGCCCACCGATCGGCTTGTGGAGCCGAAATAGGCGTGGGGAAGAAGATTTGGGCGAGCAGATGGATGATGAGGAGGACGACGGCGAAAAGGCCGGCGAGTTTGATATCGCCACTGCGCAAGAAGACATTTTTATTTCTCTTTTGTTTTCCGAACGTTTGTTGTTGTTGTTGTTGTTTTAATTTGTCCAACGTTCGAATTTGTGGTGTTTGGGTCCTTTTTATAGTGAGGGGCCGAAGGCTGACTGGTCAATCGGGAAATCCGTGTTATTTTAAATACTCTTATTTATTTTATTTTATTTTATTTCTTTTCACTGTAAATTCCGTGTTAATACCTTTTTTTTCTTGGATGAGTTGGGCTGTTAATAGCCAATTTAATAAGTATAGTATATTTTATTTGTATTGTTTTTCAGAGTGTAGTATAATTTGAAAGTGTGAATATATGAAAATTATGACTATGTAATCGTTAGATATGTATAACAGGAGAACAGTTGAATATAAATTGAGTTGTCTATGATTAAAGTTGTTGGTGAACTTTTTGAATATAAACTTGATAAAAGACTATCGAGCTCGTTAAACAGGACTCTTTAAAAATTAAAATCGAGTTTAACAACCTTAACTTGTGAGCATATTTATTAGACTCATAATATAGTGACATAAATGATGATTTATAATTTGACACAATAATATATTAAATGATCATACTACGTTATACTTCAAATCACTTTTAAAATGAACACGATATTTTTTATTTTACAGGATTGACAAATTTGTTGAAATTGTACATAACTTAAATCAACGGTATAATATTAATCTAAATTTTGTACACTTAAACATGACGACAATAGATTTAAAAAACAACATATATTTTTAAATTTTTAAAAGATTTTAATGCAAATGCTTTGCATTTCAATTACTCGTTATTCTTGGTCTTGTGTAAATAGATGAATGAAAATAGACATGTGGGGTGATAGGGAAAGATTCCACTCTCATTCAAAGTTTTCCATTTTGACCAAGTTTTGATTATGAGTTGGACTAAACCAAGTTGACCTAAAAGTTCTCCTCTCGATATTTGATTTTTATGTAGCCATGACTAGTGCGTGGCCCGTGCAATGCATGGGAAAACAATATTAAAATTGTATTATAAATTAAATATATAAATAACATTAATCATGATATGTGTATTGTTTTTACATTAAATCAGGTTGGACACAGTCCGACCGGACGGACGAGTCCTCGAACCAAGCTTTCCCCTTATTTCAAATCTTCGGTAAGCGATAACCGATAACCAGTCTAGTTCACTTGAATAAGATATTTGCTTTTGAATCTGTCAACACCAGTCAGTTGGATTTGTAGGATCGATACGATTTTTTAAATAAATTTTATTATATTTAAAAATTATTTTAAATAAAATTACATATTTAAATAAAATATAGATTTATAAATTATTTATCAATTAGTTTAAACATTTGAATTTATAAATTTTTTAAATATCTAAGTAACACATTTTGTTTAAATTTATTACAAAAAATACTATATATATATATATATATATATATATATATATTAAAATGTTTATAAATTAAAATCTTAACAAACCACAAATGATTTAATAAAATAGCTTGATCGTTTCGATGACGGTCCAATTCTGAGAACCTTATATTTAATGTATATTAATAAATATTATAATAAAACATTTTTTATTCACATAAATATTAATAAAATGTATATAAATATTCATAAATCATTAAACATTTTGTCATAAGAGTATTGTTAATACGATTATTTGAAATTTGGACTACATCACATTCACGTAATAAAATCTTTTCAATATAAAATTTATATTTAGGTTCAATAATCGATTTGGTGTGATCGAACTGATTCAAAACTTAGTCACCTGGGACCAACCAAGTTGTGTCAAGTTTTTTGACAATTTTAAATATCACCTAAAAGTAATTCAATCAACCTGGGCAGTACCCTAATTCAATCACCTGATTGATCCGAAGAATTTTTTTTATTTTCTTTAAATACATTTAATTTTATGAAATAAAAATATTTTATGATTCATATAATAAATGTCTATACCAAATGGTAGTATATTAAGATTATAAATTACATATCTTAAGATGAATTAATTATTTTTACTTTATGCATATTAATAAAAAATAAACATAGTAATTTTTAAAAAATTAAGATTAATTGATTGATTATGCAATTTAAAGAATATTTTTAGCGTTCAATTTTTTTTAAAGGCACAAATATAAAGACCGAGATTCTAAAACTTTTGTTATATTTTGAATTGAGATTTTATAAATATAGAGACCGAGATTTTCATTTTGTTCGTTGTTTCTAAGAAAAAAATAAAAATAAAAACATACACACTTAATAAATCTTAGCCGAATTTTTTAAATAATAAAATGAACTATAGCCTGAAATTTAAGGTAGCATTTAATGTTGTATGAATTTTAAAGAAAAAATAAGAAAAATAATAAAACTTACAATTTATAGACTGCATTCAATTCTGACCTATTTAAAATGTTAATACTTATTTTATATATATATATATATATATATATATATATATATATATATATAGCGAAATTGGTAGGGTATAGTTAGAGCTTACGATCGAACGTTCGCGACAAAAGCTCGTTCTAGCCCGTTCTTGTTCGACAAAAGTTCGTTCGTTTGTTTTGAGTCGAGTTCGAACAGAAAATTAGGCTCGTTTAATAATCGAACGAACACGAGCACGTTCGTGAATGTTCGATAATGTTCGCAAACATTGATTTAATATAATTTTATTTTGTTATTTATATATTTCACATAATATTTTAATAAAAAAATTAAAATATAGAAATATTTTTATTTTCGAGTTCGGACAAACAAATTTTGAGTTAATCAAACATATTTAAAGGGCTTGAGCCTTCCTTCTCTTGGTGAGAGCATAACATTCTCTTCAGCTTGAGTCTGAATTTTTTCTGGCGTTGAGGCTTAGCCATTAGTGTACTTTGGGACTACAGGCATTTCGTGATTTGGGATTCCTTTTCTTTATTTTCTGGCTGGATTTTCTAGGGTTCAGTCTAAATTGGGGATTTTGAGTTTTTGCTATTTTAAGGGTTTAATCCAGGAGAATAAGGGGTGTATGGAGGAAGGGGAAGGTGAACCTAGCAACCCAAGAGGGCTAGAGGAGGAGCTTGGAAGGAGACTAAAAAATATCTCGCTTTCCAAGTCAGAAGGGAAGCTGGTGGAAATTGGAGATGACGACGTACAAGCTGGAATGGAGGAATGTAATCACAGCCTGCTGGGGAAGATTGTAGGGGAAAGGAAAGCAGGGCTTTTTGGTCTGAAGCGCACTGTGAGGCTTATCTGGCAGATTCGAGAACCAGTTGAAATCAGAGAACTTGAGGAAAATTTCTTTCAGTTCATCTTTGGTAACAAGGAGGACAAAGAGAAAGTCGCATCAGGTATTCATTGGATCTATGAAAACCAATATTTAATCCTAAGGGATTGGGGAGTTGACATCACAGCTGAACATGATTGCTTCACAGAGCTCAACTTATGGGTCCAGGTGCGAAATATCCCTCTCAATTGGCTCACTATAGAGGTTGACTAAAAAGGTGAAGAATGTAATGCTGATGAAAACAGGAAGAGTTCAAGGGAATTATATCAGACTTCTAGTTACACTGGATCTAAAAGAAGCAATTCCCCGAGGCACGAGCATTAAATTTCACAACCAAGTGATTGGTGCAATCTTTTAGTATGAGAAACTTGTAAACCTGTGCTTCTACTGTGGTAAGATTGGTCACCTAGATCGAGACTGCAAGAAGAGATTAACAGATATTGAGAGTGAATCAGTATTAGCAGGGCAGTATGGGGAGTGGTTGAGAGCTAATGATGCCACGTATTTTGCCAGAAGCTATAGCTCTCAAAACCAATCATACTCTAATTCTCAAGGGGGATCACCTAGTCAAAAATTCTCTCCCCCATCTTCAGGGAAAGAAAGATACTGATCTGAGAGTAGAACAGAGGTGGCTAGTACAAACAGGAGAGCAAAGGGATAAGTCTGCACCACAAATCAGTACAGCCAATAAAGCCTCCTCGGCCACTGTACCTCTCCTGGTGGGATCATCTTCAGGGACCATCAAGCTCTCACAGAAACAAGTAGAGAATACAGAAAAGGAAATTGAAGGTGAAATGGAAGTGGAGGAAGAGGAAAATTCTTTGCCAATTGGAGAAGAAATGGGCGAGGAGGAAGCTATCAATATCAGCAGTAAGCAAGGTGAAACAAGAACATGGAAGAGAAACCGTAAACAAGAGAGCAGACCCAAAAGCACTCAAGCAAGCAAAGGAAGTGAAGAGTCTCCTTCTCAGCCAAAGAGAGGGAGACAATGTTTAGAGCAGGGAGATCAGCTGATTAAGGCAGATAATAAGGATAGTTCAACACTAAAGAAATAAAAACTGCATTATCACAGGTAGAGGAAGTCAGCCTTGAGTGGCCCCAAGGTGATAAATGAAGACAATCTTGTGGAATTGTAGAGGGCTGGGTGGGCCCTCTACAATTTTCCAACTCAAGGAGGCTATAAGACTCCATCACCCAGTTTTTGTTTTTTTATCTGAAACTAGAAAATTGTCTGATTTTGTTGGAACTGTGGGCAAGAAACTTGGCTTTGTGGATAGATGGTTGGCTGTAGACCCAGTGGGAATGAGTGGAGGATTGATGTTACTGTGGAACAGAAGATACTATTATCCAGATGGTGAAGAACACATTTTGTATTGAAGTTGAGTTCAAACTAGACATGTGCTCAGAACCAAAATGGATGGTGTTTGTTTATGCTAGAACTCATAGAAGACTTAGAGAGGAGCAGTGGGAATATTTGCAGAGTGCAAAAGAGAGGTGGGGGGACAAATGGAATGTGGTTGGTGACTGGAATGAAATTTGTTCTGCTCAGGAGAAAAGTGGAGGGAGGAATAGAACAAGCTCAAGTTGTTTGGGGTTCAATTCATTTATTGCAAATATGGGAATGCTTGAGATTCCTATGAGAGGGTACAAATTCACATGGGGAAATAACAGGGAAATGGAGGGTTTTATTGAAGAGAAGCTGGATAGGAGCTTTGGTTACTTCAATTGGCTAACTAAATATCCAGATGCTGTTGTTTTCAATATTTTCAAAAGTGCCTCTGATCATTCTTTGCTACTCTTGGATACTGACCCTGAAGGACTGTTGTAGCCAAGGAATAGGTTCCATTTTGATAAGAGATGGCTTAAAAGGGAAGGTATCAAAGAAACAGTGGAACAGGCATGGAATACTTCTATAAGAGGATCTCCTATGTTCAGCTTTCTTACAAAAATAAAAAAACACTCGGGTAGCATTGTTGAAGTGGAGAAAAAGCCTCAAAAAAGATTTTAGGCACAAGATTGAAAGAATTACCAAACAGATGGAAATCATGAGAAGGGAGGGTAACGAAAGGGATTGGGAAGAGTGGAGACAACTTAAGAAAGATCTAGATGCAGCCTATTCCTCAGGAGAGCAGTTTTGGAGCCAAAAGGCAAGATCACAGTGGCTTAAGGAAGGTGATAAAAACACCCTGTTTTTTCATGCGCTCACCATTCAGAGAAGATAGTCCAATGCAATATCGAGGTTGGTGGAAGAGAATGGGATAACCTGTGTTACTAATGAGGAGATTGAGCAGTGCATATGCAATTATTATGAGCATCTCTTCCAAACAGAAGGATCTAGGGGTGAGGAAGAAATCATTTCAATTATCCCTACTGTTATCACAGAGGCCATGAACAACAAACTAATCCAAGGAGTGACTGAAGATGAGATTAGCAAAGCATTATTCAGTATGCACCCTCAGAAGGCTCCAGGATCATATAGGATGTCCCTAATTTTCTTCCAACAATTCTGGCCTGTCATCAAAGCTGATCTCTGTAAGGCAATCACTAGTTTCTTTAACTCTGGTTGTATTCTTAAATCTTGGAATCATACATTGATGACCCTTATTCCCAAATGCATGAACCCAGAAGCCTTAAACAATTACAGGCCTATTAGTCTGTGTGGAGTAGCCTATAAAATTATCTCAAAAATTCTGGCAAATAGATTGAAAGGATACCTCAATTTGGTGATTGGCCATAGCCAAGCTGCTTTTATTCCTGGGCGCCAACTTCTTGATAATGTCATTATAGCCCAGGAGGTCATGCATTATTTGAATAGGCATAGGTCTGGAAACACAGGGTACATGACTGTTAAAATTGACATGATGAAGGCATATGACAGACTAGAGTGAAACAGTATAGTGAAGATATTGTTGAAAATGGGGTTCTATCCGAAATTTGTGAAATGGATTTATGTTTGTATATCTACTTCCTCCTTCTCTTTTAATGTCAATGGCAGGGTTTGTGGCTTGGTGAAACCCACAAGGGGACTAAGGCAAGGGGATCCCATCTCCCCTTACTTATTTATTCTGGTGGTTGAGGCTTTATCTAGATTGATTGCTGATGAAGTTAGGAGAAAATTCTTTAAAGGGGTTGCCATTTGCAGAGGGGGGACAGTCCTCACTCATTTATTGTTTACAGACGACTCTTTATTTTTCAGTGCAGCTACAGTTCCCCAGGCTCAACTTTTACTGGAAATCTTACAAAAATATCAGAACTTCACAGGACAAAAGGTCAACCTCTCTAAATCATCTATCTTCTTCAGCAAGAATACCAATACTCAGTTGCAACTTCAAATTTGTAATGTTCTTGAGGGAATAAGTGTTCACAGATCATCTAGGTACTTGAGGATGCCTTTTGGAATTGGCAAATCGAAGAAAGAAACTTTTGATTTTGTTTTGGATGCTGTCAAAAAAAGGATTATCAACTGGAAAAATCGATTTTTATCAGCTGCTGGGAAAGAAGTATTAATCAAAGCAGTGTTTAATGCCTTGCCAGTGTTCACAATGTCTTGCTTCTCATTACCTGTTAGTACTTGCAAAGAGTTATCAAGCTTGTGTGCTAGATTCTGGTGGAGTTCAGGGGATAACCAAAAACCAAGCATTCACTGGAAGGAATGGAGAAGAGTGGTTGTACCTAAGGAATGGGGTGGCTTAGGTTTCCAAGATGTCCAACTGTTTAATGACTCTCTTATCTTAAAACAGATTTGGAGATTAGCCACAAAACCTAACCTGCTTGTTTCAAGAGTCCTGAAGGAGAAATATTATGCTAAGACTTGCATTCTGGAAGCTAAAACATCACAAAGCTCATCATGGATGTGGAATAGCTGGGTCAAAGTCTTGCAGAGACATAGACATCACTTCCGAAAAGAAGTCAGAGATGGAGCTAACACTAGGCTGGGAGCTGATCCTTGGGTCCCAGGAATTCAGTCTGTCATTACTAAACCTATCAACCCTGCTGAGACCCAGTTGCATTGGGTGAAAGAATTAATTGCAGCTGACAAAAGAAGTTGGAATGAATCCCTGGTAAGGAATACTTTTCAGGCTCAGGACAGTGAAGCCATCCTCAAGATAAGCACACTTAATCCTGATTTTAAATATAGATGGGTGTGGGTTGAAGGAAAAACAGGTAACTTTTCAGTTGCGGGGACCTACCCAAACTTAGTGGCTGACAAGATGAACAGTTGGGACATACCGGAGAGTAGCAATGCAAGGCATAGGGACGAAAGAGCTAGAGAGAGGTGCTGGAAGCTCAATATTAAAGGAAAGCTTAAGCATTTTGTATGGAAGTGCTTTTCAGGAGCATTACCTGTATTCCAAAATCTTAACAGAAGAGGTATTATCTTGGATAGTATTTGCAAGGGATGTGGAGCTGCAGAAGAAACGGTCCACCATCTGCTCTTTCGATGCCCTAGAGCCCAATAGGTATGGCAACTTTCTCCTGTTTCTTGGAATCACAATCTCAGTGTTGGGTCTTTTAAGGAATGGTGGTGGACTATTTCTACCTTGGATAGTTCTGATGTGTCGGAAGAGCGCATTCAACTCTCGACTTTTCTCCTATAGTGGCTTTGGAAAGCTCGGAATCTCTGGATATTTCAAAATAGGTGGATGAGTGATAGAGAGATAGTAAGAACGGCATGGAAGGATTGGTCTGAATTTGGTTAGCTGTAGGATGATTGTTGTGAACTGGCAAGAGGAAAGAGTCTAGACTCCTTAAGGTTCAGTGGTCTTCTTCTCCTTTGTTCATAAGTTCACAGTAGTTTATTTGGGTGTTTTTTGCGGTATTATAGTTGTATTGTTGGATTAAGACTTCAAATGTTAGAGTTTGCTTAATCCAGGGATCAATTATGCATTAGCATTTAGGCCGCTAGATGTAGCGGTTCTCCAGTGTATTGTTTATTCTGTTGTTATGGGCTAGTTGGCCTTCGATTGTAAGACGTTTATTCCTTTGTGCTAATAGAGGTTCCAACTTTCGTTGCAAAAAAAAAAAAACATATTTAAAAAGTTTATGTATTAAAATATTCGTAAAAAATGGGTCGAAAAAAGGAATAGACGAACAATTAAACGATCGAGCTCGAACACGATTTTTATCTCGAAAAATAAACAAACGAACACAAACATTGTTCGAATGTAAACGAACACTAGCTGGAACAACCCAAATTCGATTCGATTCGGTTCGTTTACAGCACTAGGTATAGTATAATGCTCGCTTTTGCTCAAAATACTTTCAAATGCTTTAATTATATAGTTTTAAAGATTACAAAATTTGAGTTGAGATAATTAGATCAACCTATCACATACTTCTCAAACAATTTATTTGTCACTATAGAAAAATTTACTCTCAATTTTATCATTGAAACATAGAGAATTCAATTATGTACCTTACCGTAACCATTCTCGATCAAATATTCTATTACAAAATTATGTTCAAATTTATGTATTGTTTCCTTAGATGAGCACAACACTACATCAAAATTACACAACAATCATTAAATAGAAAAAAACAGAAATTGGACTCAAACAAGTAAATCTTGTAAGAGTAAAACAGTAACTGACCCACCATACAGTCATCTCTGAGATGGTATTTAAGTGAGAAGAAAATGACAAAGTAGAAGTAAAAGCATAATTAGTATCAATATGCAACAGTAACATAAATACATTTGACCCAAGATCAAATTAAAAGCAGGCCACAATTTACAAAGTCAACACTAATAATAAAATAAAATAAAATAAAAAAACCCAAAGTCTTCATTATATAGAACATTCCTAGCTGTAGTGATCGATTTTGTCAAAGAGCAAATTAAGCATGTGGGGGTAAGAAAAAAATGAACATTGAAAAAAAAAATTAGGCCTTCACTTCAGTTTTCGGCTGCTCTTTTCTTGGATGCCAGATTGCGAGAATCTTAATCGAAGAACTTGAAGAACATCTTCAACTTTGACCCCTTTGAGGTTCAATAAAACCATGGCGTGATAGAGCACATCAGCCATTTCCGAGGCAGTCCTCGATTTATCCTCATTTTCCTCAAGTGTCCAGCACAACTCATCTGCCTCCTCCCTTTCAAAAGAAAAAAAAAAATATGGAAGGTATAGAACTCTTGTTTAGAACAATTACACAAACCAGTATTAAAATTGTAATTTACCAGAGACTTAAAAGTGGTTGCAAAAGGAAAAAGAGAAGGATAAAGAGATTCCATTTTCTGTTGAAAATCAAGAGGGTATTATAAAATAAGTATATGTTGATGAGATTTTGTAATTTTTTAAACAAATAGAGTTTTTTGTTTTTAGCACACCAGAACTTAAATAGATGATTGCATGTAGAACAATTGAGTAAAAACACACCTGATTTTTGAGCACAGTAACTTCTCATCAAGCAACAAACGTTTAGTCCAGGATGACTTTCCATCTGCATCTCCAGACAATTCGTCTTTTCTTTTTGATATAGTTGACTCTAATGAGTACAAAGTTGTTAAAGCAAGTTTATTCCCATCAACCTACAAAAGAGCAACAATGTGAAATAGTTACATTTAAAGTGATGCAGAAAACCAAAAATGACTTATTTTCTTTAATTTCAGCTTTAAATTAAAGCCGTATAAAAGGGAAAACACAAAAGGACACAGCTCGACTGCCAACTACATATAAATGATGAGTCACCTGTGAATCATTTAGAACTTCATCAACTGATGTATAATAGCAAGTCTCTGCTCCAGTGTGACAAGTTGGTCCATCAGGCTTCCCAAGATATATTATCTGGAAAAATAAAAAGTAGCGGTTATCATAATAACACAATATCAACACCAATGACAATCTCACAAGATCCACCAAAAATGACAAATATCGTCAATTACTTACAGAATCACGGTCACAATCAATAAAGATGTCACACACATTGATGAAATTCATCGAGGTCTCTCCTTTTGTCCACAAAGTTGACCTAGACCGGCTATAAAATGTTGCCTTCCTGGAGGAAAACGTCTTCAAAAGGGCTTCTCTATTAGCAAAACCTTGCATTAAAACAGCTCCTGTGTCCACATTTTGAGCAATCACCACTGCCAAACCTTTGTCATCCCATTTGACACTATTCAAAAAGGGATCAACCTATATTAATTTAGTTAGAAACAAAACAAAAATAAACATACCACAAGACAATTCCATAGTACAGACCAGATACTACCACAATATAATACCTGCCCATAGCTAAAAACAGGCAAAATATGTATTAATCAGCATTTCCATATATCAATAGGTGATTATTGAGCTGGGTGAGTATTTATCATATGACTATTTAAAACAATGAGCAAAAGTTAGCAAGATTGCTGGATATTGAAATAATATTCTTGATAAAATCATTCATTCAATAACTTATATTTTGGCAATAAATATAAAAAACCTCAACACTTTCCATACTAAATAAACTAATTCACCCAATTTCAAGGAAGAATTTACTTAATATGTGGTGTTCAGATGTAGCTATGGTGATAATGAAATTATCATCTAGCAACAATGAACACTTTACTTCATATACCAGACATTCAACGGTCAATGCAACCAGAAATGCATTAGACACCTGCCTTTTGTCTGGAAAATCCACTTAGGTCAAAGGATAGGAATCTTAAAAAAGCCAGGCAACATTTTATGGCCCCACAGAAATCACATTGAAACACTAATTCAAACTCAAAAACTACAACCTAATAACTCAAATCACCTTACAAGCTCATTATTCAATGAAGCAAGCATTTCTTCCAATCAAGTACACATCAGATTCACAATATTTTAAAATATAAAATTATTGTCTCTTGATATGTGGCATTCAGATGTAACTCAAATAATCATTGAAGTTAGATCATCAAGCAACTATGCATGCTCTATCTTCTTTACCAGACATTCAACGGTCTCCGCAACTAAGTTAGCGGTAGACACCTGCCTATGTCTGGTGAAATCCATGAAATGGAATTTAAATCATGATATAACTAATTAAGCATTCAAAATTAAGCAATGTGGGGTCCAGATGTAGCTCAAATAATTATAAGATGGAATTATTGGGCAACGATGAACACCTCCAAGAGAAAGCTCGATGACAGATGAGAAACCCATCAATCACCTACCGTTCTCCATAATTTTTTTCCCAGATATGTAACAGCATTCACCATTGGAAAATAGTGAACACCTGACTAACATCTGGTGTCCAAAACCAGTACACAAATGGACTGAGAAAAGTAATGACAGCAATACACATGACCAACTAAGCATGAACCCTAAATTAAAACTGAAAACACTTGAACCCATTATCAACAATCTCAAAGATAGTACTGTCCCATGTCAAGATATGTTACATTATCCTAAGACAATACAACAACAACAACAACATAGCCTTTTAGTCCCAACAACAACAACAACATTATCCTAAGACAATAAACAGATGAAATTATCATATGCAGATTATAAATAAAAGCCAAACCCAGATACCTTCGCTTCTAAATGTGAAGCTGGGTTGGACGCTCCAACACAAGCATATACAGGATTGAAGCGAGTACAGAGCCCACTGGAGGAGCTAACAAGACCGTAATTTGAACGAACTTTTGGCAGTTGAAAGCAGTTTGAATATGGAACCGCCATCAATTTCAAGATCCTGAAAAGGACAATTAAAAGCACTTGAATGACAAAAGGCACAAAGAAAGCTGAACCGGGAACTACAATTAACTTCCCATCGTGCTGTAGCAGGAATATGTGACAAGCAAATGCATATATTTCCCAAATCAGCTGAAGGCCCGATACACAGATAGCAAAGAGAATTAAACTAAAAAAAAAATCAACAGCCCAACGTTTTTCATAGATTTCTCCAAATAAATTTCTGAACTTCTGACACCTATGATCCCTAATCTGACAGACACAACAAAAGGAGCTGACAATACAAATCAACTCAAAGGCATATATGGCTGATTTTTTTCCCAACATTATAAAGGTTATTTCTTTACGTTATATGAACATTTGAACGAAAGACAAATTCTAAAGCAAAAGGATCGCAGTAAAAACCCAAGGAACAAGCACATTATCCAAAATGAAACATCTTATAAATGGATAGGCACATTTTTTTTGCACAAAAATGTTACCTTTCTACCAAAAAACTACGAACGAGGTCTCGGTGAAATTCTCAATTCAAATCTTTGTTGTGACGGATCAGCAGAGAATTGAGAAGCAAATGAAGGGCATATTGAGGAGTGCAAAAATCTAGTCGCTGTGTTGTGTGTGCGCTTGTGTGGTTAGTATATATAGAACAAAATTAGGGTTACGTTTGGGTTTTTTTTTTCTCTTTTGAAGAAGAGCAAACCGATTGCTTGGATCCAGAACTCGCTTAAACATTAAACTAAGATCTGGAATATCGCTTGGGCTATGGGGGCATAGAGCCCAACTAAACTATCCATATATCGGATATCCCATTAAATCGGCCCAACCAAAAGCCAACTATGTGCCACGCGTCGCAACCACGAGAATCCTGCACAAACCCCGATATAGTAAACTCTAAAACCACTTGCTGCTCAACTACACTCACTCGCACTCACCGCCCAAAAATAGCCCTTTTTTCCTGGCTAAGTGAAAAAAACCAGCAGCGGTTCTCTTTCCTTTGGGCCTTTACTACTTTTCTGCTGCTTGAACTCAAATAATTTCCTCTCCCCCAAGAAACCTAAAAGGCCCTTTTTTCTTTTTCTTTTCATTCTTCAAATATGTAACAAAGCCCATGCAAACAATTTCCCTCTAGCTAGCTCCTGCGTTTGATATTCTAATTTCTTCCCCCTTCTTTTTGGCATCTTTTTAGTCAGTCGTTCATGAAACGAAGTCCTGAGTTCTTTTCTTTATTGTTGATTCCTTTTGTGGATATAATTCTAGCCTTTTTTCTGGGTTTGGATTTTTAGCTTTTTTAAAGTTTTCTGTTCAGATTCATCCTCTCTCTCTCTCTCTCTCTCTCTCTCTCTCTCTTATTTTCTCCATTTCTTGTGTTTAAAGATGTCTTTTTTTATCAGGAATCGGTCATGAAATGTTATTTGTTTTAGTCTAAGTTTTTTGTAGGAACTTTCTTGATTGTGGATCAAGTAATCATTTTTTACTTTCCATAAATATTTTCTTTTGGTCTCTTTCTTTCCCTACAATTTCCTTAGCAAGAAACACAGATTGAAACTTTCCTTTCAGTCATGAGCTCAGTTGGTAGCTATCACGAAAACTCAAAGCCTTTAGCTCAAACGTCGGCACCTTTACATGACGATAATACCACACACACCACGAATTCCTACCTCGAACAAGACTCCTACCCATCGGACTGCGAAAGCGGGATTTATGGGCCCACAGACAATGGAGCCCGGTTAAGCGCCCTTGAAGTCGATTCCTTTGAAAATCACAAATGTGAGGAGATTCGCGAAGCCATCGAGCAAAAGCTCGTGTCGAGGTTGAGCGCCTGTGGGCTCGAAGTGCGGGTCGAGTCCATTCGCAAGAACCGGTTTTCAGACATTATGGGCCGCGCGAAAGTTGAATCCTTTAGCTTGTGTTCGAGTGCTGTGAGAGGGAAGTGTGGTGGGAGTGCAAATGTGAAGTGTGCTTGGTTTGGTGCCTCCAAGAATGAGATTGATATGGTTATTTCTCATGGTTTCGGGCTTCCCACGACTCGTCGAACAAACGGTCAAGGGGTTTGGCTCTATTCGGTTAATCATCCTATGGAAAGGTACAATCTTTCTTTGTTCTTCTCATGGAACTTCTTTGATTTGTCAAGATTTAGTAAGTAGTTGTGATTGTGAATTGTAAATATTTATTTATGTTTGGTAATATGTATTCAGTGTGCATTCGGCTTTGCCTGATGTGAATGGCCTAAGACACATGTTGTTGTGCCGTGTAATATTGGGAAAAACCGAGGTAGTTTGTCCCGGTTCTGAACAAAATATTCTGAGTTCCGAAGAGTTCGATTCTGGGGTCGACAATGCCGTGGACCCTAAGAAATATGTCGTGTGGACACCACGTATGAACACACATATATTGCCTGAGTTTTCGGTCAGTTTCCGAGCATTGTCCTTTAAGTGCAGAGGTAAAGATTAGTCACCAGAGTCTTTTACGTTGGTAAATTTTTTTAGTTGTTTTTTTGTTGTATGCTTAGTATGTGAATATCAAGAAGATGGGTTAGATTTTCTGCTCTACTTTCATGTTTCATTCGTGTTCGGATGATTGACACGTGTACAAATATGAAATAATCATGTCATTCATCCTACGGAGTCATTAAAACACGAAAGTGGAGCAGGAAAGAAGATGGCTTACGGAGATTGAAGAAAATAGAAACAAAAAAATAGAAGTACTAATACATTCTCCTAAAGATGAACGAAATTGTACCGTATAACGACGTTTTGTAGGGTTCCGAATTAGACAACTGAGTCCAAATCGGCTGCCTTATCCGATTTTGATTAATATTCTTGACAAGTACTTACCTTTTGATGCGGTTGAATTGGTCACAAAACATCATGATGATTTTAAGGTACATTTTTGTAAGAATATTCGTAATGTTCTTCATTGGTGAAGGGTTAATTTTTTATTAGTAGATTTAACTTCAATGTACCAGAATAAGAAAATAACGAGGACCGAACTGATTGAGCACACAAGACATATTGTGGGAGACAAGTTGCTGCTCAGAATCATAGAGTTTTACGAACGGAAGGTATGTGTATTAGCTGCGCAGCGCACGTACATCATCCTAATATCCAATTCAAACTAAGATTCTAATTTCTGTGTAATTAAGTCTTTGATGATGCTTTTGTTTAGGTTGTTAGTTGTTGAATGCTTACTAACACTGGAATCTTTTGTACAGCAACAAAAAATTCAACATATACTTCAAGAAAAAAACGTCGATTTTGGTAAAAAGATATATTTTCCGAAGCTATGCCTGGTCTGAAGGTCTATCTAGGCCTCGGTTAATTACAATTCACCATTTTGACAAATTGTTATGAACTTCCATGTTTTATTGTCGTATTCAGATTTTGCTCTCTCAAATTCAGAACGTGTCGGTTCTTTTTTGCCCATACCGTATGGTTTTTCTGATTTTTTATTTTTTTGCAAGAAATCCATGTGTATATAAGCTAATTTAGACAGAATTTTATGTTATTTGCTTCAGATGAAAGCAACAATCACAGGAAATGATTTGAACTTTTCAGCAATTAAAGGAATGATTTGAACTATTTCGACTAGCGAGGTACTACAAGATTCGGAAAGTCACCTGCACATTGTATGTATTTCAAGAGTTCTGCTTTTACTGTAATGCTTCTGTGAATTGATCACATAGAGTATCTGTAAGCAGCTGTTCTGTTCTGGTTTATGATATTTCATTTGGTATAAGGGTTTGATGATGTGTTTATCCAGTAACTCTGGGTCAAGGTCAATAACTCTGGTTCGGGGTCCTTGGTCTTTCTCTTCGCTCTGATATTTGATGTGTTTTTTTTTCTAATTTGATGTGTTGATAAGAGAGAAACTTTACATAGTATCACAAAAATTATAGAGCCTAGTTGCTCGATATTTGATGTGTTGTTAAGAGAGCTCCTTTGATAAACAAGACGAACTCGAGTTTGTTTAAAGTCTGTTTAGTTAACTCTATAAGGCTTAAAAAGTAATTTTTTTTATATAATTTTCTTTGGTTCGTTTAATATTGACAAACGAGTCGAGCTCGACGTCTTGATAAGGGCTTGAGGTCGAGTACCATCTACAGAAAGCAATTTAGAGAACGTGGGCTGCACGTTCCATCTAAACAATGGACTGTATGGTGGACAGGGCGGACCGGCCCGCTGTTTTAGCCAGCACAATGTTATAGTTAGAGATAATTTGATTAATTATCCTCTATAGTGCAAGTGGGAGGACATATCCTTTTCCATATTTTACTTATTTTATTTTTAATCAATTAATACATTTTTTTTATGAAAAATGCTACATATGAATATTGGTTTATATGCACGAACATAATTTGTTTTACGTGTTTGGTATGAAGTCTTCACAAAGATGACCGACATAATTGCATTCATTCATATGTATCATCTCTATCATAATAGTCACTGTAGACATCGAAATTTTAATATTTTATTAATTAATATCTTTATTAATTTTTTGAACATAAATCCATAATAAATAAGATATATAATTAATAATGTTATTATTTCTGGTCCACCAAGTCAAATTTTAAGATTAGAAAAGAAATTTTATCAAATTTTAGGATAAAGAAAGAGATTATATCAAATCAAGAAGGATCAATTAAATTGATGTCTTAGACTCTTTCTTCTTACACCTATAAATAGGGTTCTTCTCAAAGTCACAAATCACACCAAAGACACCTCAAAAAATCTAACACCCAAGACACCTCAAAAAATCCAACACCTCAAAAGTTTTATATTTTTCATAAAATTTGTTGTTACAGTCACTATACGCCCATGTGAGACTCATCACGAAATATATTATAATAGAGATTTTAAGTTCAAGGGAAAAAAGGCTATCTCCGTTTTTACTTTTGAGTTCGACTGACGAAAATCATTCCAACGATTTCAACGGAAAAACTCGTCTTCTACTCGTACCACATCATTAGTTTACCTAATCTACTACTATAAAATAGTAATAGGAATTTACTTTAAGTAAAAAGTAAAATCCCGCCTAAAAATTAGATTTTACTATAATTGGTAATCTTTTTGAAATTCTTTGAAAAAATGGCGGTTGATTTGTAATTTGAATTTCAGATTCATTCAAAGATTGAAAGGAAAATATCATATTTTTTTTATACATTTCATTTTATCTTAACTTCAATATAATCGCATTCCTAACTAACATTAAATTTGCTCATATATTTTTAAATTAATTACATCAATAACTAATATTAATATAAATTAAATATTTATCATTATATATATAAAAAAATTACTTCTATAAGTGTTAATATAATAATGTCATTATATGACATTAAATTATAATTTTAAATAAAATGATACTTGAGTATTATGATGAACCAAAATATTTAAAAGGATTATGCTTCTATATTAAAAAATAAATTTATATGTTAAATCAGCGAGCTAATATATTATTAATTTTAAAAAATGTTTTAAAGTACAAAACTCTCGTGCATCGCACATGATTCTCACTAGTAATGGTATATGCTATATATACACACATGTATTAACATTATTCATACCATAATTTAAGTTTGAACTGTTTCAGTTTATGATCTTTCATACCATATAAAGGCCAAATTTGTAGCCAATTAATTTTAAGACATTAATGGTAAACCAGCTTCTAGCTATGTTTATTTTGACCTAGGCTTAATTATTGTGAAAGTATAATTCAGAAGCACAACTTTTAATTCACTTTCACTAACTAGTTAAACCTTAGTATTGCAGCATCCAATATTTTTCAGCTAACCATTAATTTTCTTAAATGTCTTGGATGCATGTATTGGAAAATGGTAAAAATGCCATAACATTAAAAAAATGATTTAATATGGATTTTTATAATATTAGATATAAGGTAGTCACATGCACATTTATTTTGTTAAAGAATTAAATTAAAATAAATCCCAAGTTNCAATCAAAATTTCCCATTTTCAATGAACGTGCAACGTTACAATAGGCTGTTAAAGTATGTTACATGAATAAAAAAAATCATAATCTGATCAAAACAAACAGACAAAGCATTTTCCCACACACTCAATAGCCCATTATCTTGTTTTCCCCCCTTTACTTGCTCGCGAAGTACACTTGATTGTCTAACTTGCAACTCAGCTGCACTTAATTAATGCATTCATTCAATAATGTGACAAACAAGTATAATGACAATATGAATTATATAAATGAACTTAATGTGCACCACCTTAAATAATTTGGGTTCTTAACTTTTTTCTTTGTTCCAACTTAGTCTTCAATCACCTGTAAAATGTCCTAATGGTTTTTTATATAAATATTTCGACACTCAAATACAAAAAAATATGTAAGAAAAACTAGTATATATGTTGCATGCGTAATCTAAAATGTTTAATTAGAGCTTTTGAATGCCTAATCATATATATTTATAGATTGAGATTACCTCTTTTCAATTCATTGAAATCTCGATCTTTTGTGACTCATCTCTTTTATAACTCAATCGAATGGTATTCATTCGAAACTCATGTAAAGACACGTGGATATAATGTAGCTTGATAGTTTGTTTGATAATACTAGCAATTCAACATTATATATTAGGTCATTTAATAAGTTTTCGATATCGAGCTGAATTCAACAATTATCTTCACTTGTGATGTCGACCTAACCTTATCTTCTTGGTTCGATCTGGATAACTTAGAACATGATGCATAACCCTAAGCAATTGATAGACAAATGAATTATTTTTGTTTACTTGTGACGACATTATTGATGGCTCCTAGTCATATAGCTTTAAGCCATTTTTCGTTTTTGTACTACAACCAATTCGGTGCCTACATTAATCATTCACGCCCACTTATTATAACTCTCATTTTCCAAAACACTACACAAAACAAAATCAATACCACAACATATTTTCTCCGGCCTTCGCCGTTGCCGTTTGCTTTAAAACCTCCCCGAATTCACCACACTTTCCACTTTTCCTCTTCCTCTCAACCAACACAAAACACACACACACTCAAGGTTTTTTCCGCCATTACCAAGCGTTTTCTCAAAATGCAGGCAGGTCCTCTGATCCCCCTCTCCCCCAGCTTCAACAGCTATTCCAATCCCAGACTCGCCGGAATCGCCGCGCGCGTCGCCGGAGAATTCGATTCCGCTGAATTCTATGAAGACTTCTACTCCCAAATGCTTGAAAATCCAGCGCAGGCCGATCAACCAGGAGCAGGAATTTCAGAAAATCGGAATCCAGAGGCGGATTCCGGAGATCGAGATGAGGATTGCGATTTCGCGTTCGCGACGAGGGGATCGGAATCGTCGTCTCCGATTCCGGCTGACGAGGTATTCCAGAACGGTAAGATCCGACCCGTTTACCCTGTTTTCAACAGCGATCTGTTAGGGCGTCAGGGGAAATTTCAACATGGAAACGAAATTGGGGGTGACGTTGGCCAGAGTTCGGGCTCGGGCCGTCCTAGGGTTCGCCACCCGCTTAGGGATCTGTTTATCGAGGAAAGGGGAACGACGATACTGACGGCGTCTTCGAGCTCGTCCTCGTCGGAGGCCGACGATTCGCCGCTTCCGCTGCCGCTGCAGCCTTCGGCGGAGGACGGCCGGAGAGAGAAAAGCATCTCGGGCGGGGGGAATTCGAAGAGGTGGAAGTTCAATGTGAAGGAGCTCGTGCGCAGGAGCCAAAGCGAGAGGAGCAAGGGCAGTATTGTACTTTTGACCCACACCAACAGCGCCGTGAAAGGGGGAGATGAAAAGCGGGCGGTGGCGGAAGCCCCGCCGTACCGTCGGAGCGGCGGCGATAGGCGGCGGTCGTATCTGCCGTACAGGCAGGATTTGGTGGGGTTCTTTGGTAACGTGTATGGGTTGAGAAAGAATTTCAAGCGCTCATGAGATTTTTTGTTTTACTTTTAAAATTTTATTTTATTATATAGTTATTCGTCAGTTAATTT
>BKCP01001558.1:168440-194725 GCA_008636005.1 Striga asiatica
CTATACTTTAATTCGTTTGTTCAAGATGAGACATCCGTTTACATAAGTCTATTATTCATAAGACCGGATCATTTTTCAATGGCATGCAGCAAAATTTTTGCATGCTATTGTTTTTCTACTGAGACATTATTGCATGAATTGACATTTGTAGGATAGGCTAGCCTTATTTAGTCGGTGGGTTCTAATTTTCAAAGAAAATATACATATGTAAACACAAATGCATATTCTTTCATAAACATCTTCAATGGTACATGAATTGTTTAATTTCATTGTCACATAGCCTAAAAAATCCAATGTGACATTTCAAAATTATAAAAGTCTTTCTAGACGCAGAAATACTCCTAGACATATTTTATTATATATTATATTATTTATTTTATATTTCTTTCTCCACCAATTAATTATTATCTTACATGTGTTAAATTATTTTACAATTGACATTAATCATTGAAGACAAAATATTTTTATTTCCTTTTTCCACACCATTCATCTCACCATAGACATTAAACCATCATCAAACCATTGGAGATGCTCCAATATTACAAATTTGCACAACAAATTTAACAATTGTATCTAGATATAAAAAGTATCCGACTATTCGATGTATCATTGAAAGAAGATGATAACAATGTTTATCATTTTTATGTAAGAATATTTTTGCAATGTGTAAATGCCATGGAAACTTTGTAAAAAGTATGATTCGATTTTTCCGAACACTATCAATAATATTTTAACCGTCAAATCTCACATTTTTTAACCATCAAATCAAACACACTTGTATAGATCTAATGGCTACTACCTTGTGGAGCACATATAGAATATGCATTTAAGTCCAAAATGAATCACAATATCCTTAAAAAAAATGAAAAAAAATGAAAGAACAAACTAAAACAAACTATTAACATCTATACATAAAATTTAATAATCATCACTCTTGAGACATGTATAATTAAATTACAATATATATATGATTCATATATAATTAAAAATTCTATAAAAAAATGATGTGTGTTGTGTACACAATCACACTCCTCTACACCCCAATCTTTTCATCTCCACAACAAGCTCCTCCAATTTGTCATATATCTCGGACGACCTTTCGTGCGAACAATCCCCACCTACAAAACCATGAACCGTCCCATTCACTTGTATCCAACTGCATCCCGGCTTTTTCCTAAACCCCAATTCCTTCTGCTGAATTCTCACCTTTTCCGCATCATCCCACCTCATAGCCGTCGTGTACAGATTATACAACAGAACAAAATTCCCCGTGCTCGAGGGCCCCACAGACCCGAACATTTCACTCGAAACCCTTTCCCCGAGCTCCACATTCTTGTGGACCCTGCATGCCGCCAGCAAAGCATTCCACATATGCGAGTCGGGCTCGAAGGGCATCCCGGCCCGAATCAGCCCGTAAGCCTCGTCCAGAAGCCCAGCCCGGCCCAACAGATCCACCATGCAGAAATAATGATCCATCTTTGGGCACAGCCCGAATTCCTCTCTCATGGCCCGAAACAGGCGCCTCCCCTCGTCAACAAGGCCCGAGTGGCTGCAAGCCGAGAGAAGAGCAACGAAAGTTATTTCGTCCGGTTTTGGGCCTATGGCCCGCATCTCCTGAAAAAGCATAACAGCTTCCGGCCCAAGCCCGTTAATTCCGTAGCCCACGAGCATCGTGTTCCACGATACCACATCGTTATTAAAACCCATCCCATCAAAAACGCGCCTTGCTGCTTGGATATTCCCACATTTACCGTACATGTCAATCAGAGCATTACAAATCGAGATATTCGAAGCGAAACCTCGCACGACCGAGTAGCCGTGCCCGCAAATCCCGAGCCGCAGTGCGGACAGATTGGAGCAGGCCGGGAAGAAGCCCATCATTGTGGCGGGCTCCGGGCTGAGGCCCGCGAGCTGCATCCTGCGGAAAAACCACAGGGCCTTGTCGTAATATCCGTTCTGGATCGAGCCGGATATTATAGCACTGTATGAAACAGAGTCTTTAACCCACATTGATTCAAAGAATCTCACGCCATCTTCAATCGACCCACATTTCGTGTACATCGAGAGAATCGTGTTGCTCGTCATCAAGTCCCGAGCGAAACCTGACTTGACAAAGCAGCAATGAAGGTAGCTGCCCGTGCCAGAGTCGTTCAGCTTTGCACAGCCACGAAGGAGGGCTGCAAGTACAACGGGCGAGGAGCCCTTTTCGGCCTCGTCTGCCTTCATTTTGCTAAACAATCCGAATGCCTCGTTTATAGAGCCACAATCAACGCAAGCTCCGATTACAGCGCTCCACGTGATTTCATTTCTCAATTTCAACGACGAAAATACCCTCTTCGCGTAAATCAGTAGCCCACATTTACCGTACATATCGAGAAGCCCTGTCCCCACCACCACATCTATATCAATACCCCTTCTCAAGCAAAAACCGTGAACGGACTTTCCTTCACTCGACTTTCCTTTCTCGCCTAATACGGGCAGAATTGCAACGACAGTCGATGAATTGGGATCCACCTGAAACTTTTGCATCTCGCAAACCAAACTAACAGCATCCGAATACATTCCGTGTGACGAGAATCCGTTAACCAAAGCATTCCATGCCACGACATCTCTTTCAGGCATTTTATCAAACACATTCTTAGCCTCCACCAAGCACCCACATTTCACATAGAAATCGACCAGCGCTGTACAAACATACACATCCTTTTCAAGACCGTACCTTTTCGATTGCTCGTGGATTCTCGTGCCGGTTTCGAAATCCTGCAGAGCAGCGCAGGCCTTGAGGACGAAAGGGTAGGTGTACTTGGTGGGCTCGACGCCGGAGCCCATCATCTGACCGTACAAATCGAGGGCCGTTTCGAAAGGCCCGGCCCACGCGTAGGCCCGGATCAATTGGTCCCACAGTATGGTCTTGCTCTTCTTTTGGTGAGTTGGGATCGAGTCGAAAACTCGGTGTGCGAGCTGAGGGCTGTTGCAGGAAATGTAAAGGCGAGCGAGCTTGTCCGGGACCGATGATGCGGCGAGTGACCCGAAATCTGGGCCGTTGATTTTGAGGAGACGCTGGTGGACCGTCTTTCCCTTTTTGAGGGATTTCGACGCGATGCAGGCGTCAAGAAGTCGTAGGTAACTGTTGGCGGCGGTTGAGACGGAGACCCTGTTTGGCATAACTTTTCTTTTGGGCAGGTTTATGGGCAAAAATCCCTACAAAGAAACACAAATTGTGGACTGACCCTTACTTGAATTTGCATGAATGTTAAGTCTTAGCTTAGAAAATGTTTGCTATTCTAATTTAAATTTATTTAGATCAACAATTATATATTTGGAAACAATTTCAATATGTGCATACTTTTCTTTTAGTACAACATCCGATTTTCTTCAGAATTTTTTTTTTTTTTTTACAATTTAAGTTAAAAATACTAAAAATAGAGTTCATATTTTACTATTTTATTGAAGGCAATATTAATTATTCTATGTCATTTACGTTACTATGAATAATATTATTACTTTTTTATTTCGGTACATATAATATTAATTACTTTGACACTTTGTATTTTAATTTTATACAACTTGATTATTATAAAATTCTAATAAAATTTGTTGTATGTAGGCTACGCTGCTTAGCTGAAATTTCCAAGTTCTGACAAGGAGGTTAGCCATGGCAGCTTATGCAGCTGTACTCTCCCTGGAGAATATACTGGAACAAATACAAAATCATCCCCACCCCTCAAATTTCTCTTGGAGACAACCAACAGATCCAATCTCTCCGCGAAAAGATCAGTCCTTTGCGACAATTTTTCGAAACCCTTTCCCACAGACTGTAAAGAATCTGAATTTTTGGAAACTCAGATTGTGTCCGCAGCTCAGGAAGCTGAAGATTTGATCGAATCCCGCGTTGTCGATCAAATCCATTCCCGTTCAGTTTCCGTGCTCGATTTGCGGGAAATAGTAGCAGAAATTGATTCCATAAATGGGCAATTTTTCGAATTCGAAGAGAGAAGAGGCCCCGGCGATTTGCAGCCCGCGGCTGCTAATAATACCCAAAGCCCTCTTGTAATTGAAAGGGATACCAATACCATGGTGGGATTTGATGACAGGTTGATCCAACTCATGGACGGGCTCACCGGGCCACAATCGGGCCGCAGAGTAATCCCTCTTGTTGGCATGGGCGGTATTGGTAAGACCACACTCGCCGAAAATGTTTTTGAAAGTTCATTAATCGTGCAGCATTTCGATGTTCGGGCTTGGGCCACCGTATCCCAACAGTACAGCGTGAAAGAAATTCTATTGAGACCTCTCTCTTTCAGAAAATGGCAAGGGGGAAGTGAAAAATCGGCAGCATCAAGTGTTGAACTTGAACTGGAAAGTGAAGAACAGTTGGGTGAAAGATTGTACAAATGTTTGTGGGGGAGGCGGTATTTAATTGTGCTGGACGATGTTTGGTGTGCCCAAGCCTGGGACAAGATGAAGATTTTCTTTCCTGACAGCAGTAACAGAAGTCGGGTTGTGGTAACGACCAGGTTATCGAACGTGGCTAACCATTTGAGCTCATCTTGTGTGGAAATGAATTTGTTGGACGAGAACCATAGTTGGGATTTGTTTTGCAGAAAAGCATTTGATGACGGATTTTGCCCGCCTGAACTGGAGGATATTGGGAAACTGATTTCTAAACGGTGCAAAGGACTTCCGCTCTCGATATCCGTGATTGGAGCTCTTACTGGAAAAACTAACAGGACACGAGAGCATTGGGAGAGTGTTGCGAAAGACGTGAACTCAATCCTCAACTCGAGAGAAGAAGGGCATTGCTTGATTTATTGTCTTTGAGCTACAACCACTTGCCCGTTCATCTTAAGCCTTGTTTCCTATACATGGGAATCTTTCCAGAAGACCACAACATCCGAGTGTCCCGGCTTATCAAGCTTTGGGTTACCGAGGGATTTCTGAAACCGAATAAGTCCCATAGCTTGGAAGAAGTTGCTGAGGATTACATCTGTGATCTGGTCGATAGGAATCTCATTTCAATCCGGAAGTTGGGGTCGACCGGTAAAATCAAAACGTGCAACATTCACGATCTTTTACGAGACGCGTGCTTGAGAATAGGCATGAGAGAGAATTTTCTCCGTGTCGTGAGAAAGGCCGACTCCGCACAAGGCCTAGATAATGCACATCGCATTGTTTTTTACGAAAGCATCCCGAAGAGCGATCACGACCATCCAGTCTTCCACACCTTGCGATCGGCACATCTCATCCGCTCGTTCATATGCGAGGGCGGTCAACTGCCACATAGGTTTAAGTTGCTGAGGGTGTTGAGCTCGGTCGATGATGATTCCCTGGAGACTATTTTCCGACAAGTCAACCTGCGTCACCTCGCGTACGAACATCTACTGCTCTCGTATTCTAGGCTTCCTTTGTCAGTGTCCCTTTTGTGGAATCTGCAGACTTTAATTATTAGGGGTTCTATCCAACGTATTTTGGCCCCACGTGAATTGTGGGCCATGCTGAACCTCAGGCACGTCGAGATAGATAAACTCTGTCTTCCTGATCCCCCTCACGGCCAAGGAGATGTGACCGCCTTGCCCAACTTGAGAACACTAACCGAAATAATGAATTTCAGGTGGAGTACCGAGTCCTGCAGTAAAGTCCCGAACGTAAAAAAACTGCACATGCAGTATGAAGACGATTTTAAGAATCGTGACTGTCTCTAAAATCTCCGCCACTTGTGCAAGCTCGAATCGCTAAAATGCTCGTTTTCTGGGAGTGTCACGAAGTGGATTGATTCGGTGGAGAATCTCGAGTTTCCAAATTCGCTCGTGAAGTTGACATTAAAGGGGTCCCGCCTTCAGTGGGAGGACCTGTCAGTGATTGGCTCATTGCCTAATCTCAGAGGTTCTCAAACTGGAATACAGTTCGGTCACGGGCCCTGAATGGAAGCCCGTGGAGGGGGAGTTCGTTCGGCTCAAAGTGCTGAAGATTCACTGTGGTGAGTTGAGTTGTTGGGATGCGGACAGCTGTCATTTCCCGGTACTCGAGGAACTTGTTCTTGTGGACATGTACGCGTTGAGGGGGATTCCTTTTGGCATTGGGGAAATTGATACGCTCAAGGTTATTCGATTGTATTACTGTGGAGAGCCTGCTGTTATGTCTGCATTGAGTATAGTTGAGGAGCAAGAGAAGATGGGGAATGAAGGGCTTCGAGTTCGAGTTGTGTTTTGGGATGAGGACAGTCTGGAGAGGTTTCGATCTCGAGGGGTTTAAGAGCAGTAATTTCGTGTTCATGCGGCTGTTTGAGGAAAGCGAATTATGATTTTTGAACCTTCTTTTGCTGGCATTCATGATTCTTTAAAGAATGGAAACATTCACAAAAAGGAAAGCAAGAAGTAGATGATATCAAGTAGAAGATGCCATGTTGAGTCAAATTCAGTCATGAAAGCCAAGCCTTTGCAATGTGTTGCATTATTCGTTTGTCGGGCGAAACCTGAGATTGTAACACTAGAATCCGATTTTCAATACAACTAATGAGCAGTAGAGTGAGGAGTTCTAAAATTATATGCATCTCTAATTCACATCTTTGAATCTTAGTCTATACATTTTACATCTTCTGTTCACAGTTTGACCAACACCAACAAGACCATCGACCAATTCAACTAGTAAACCAAGGATTTCATAAGTTTTCAGCCGAATATTCCAACTAGTTGAAAATTACTTAAATTAATACCAAACTTGACAACAATAGTTAGGCTAATGCTAACCCATGTATAGAAATTTTTTACCAGATGAGTGACAGAATCCAACAATTTTAGCTCCAACTGAAGCACAATTGCACGGTTTGATAGAAAAGGTATATCAGAAAATCTTCGGGTTGACAGCATAATAAATTACTTACACAAACAGGCTTCCATAAAAACACAGTATACAGTAAAACGAAAACCCATCACTACTAGAACAAACAAGAAGATCATAAAAGCTTTTAGAACCAAAATTAAGTTGTGCCCCATGCATCTGATACATGATCCATGTTGGCGGAGAAGAAAAAACGAAATAAAAAAGTCAAAAAAAAAAAAAAGATACGAAATACAAAGCTCAGAATCTGAAGGGCACTAATTCTATAGGTTCTAAAGATCAGCCTCCTCAGAAATAGTCAGGAAGTTGCATTTTTCATGTATTTCCAGAGAAATCTCTTATGCACCACAAGTGTATGTTTTCTGCAGTTGTCGAATATCTACAGTTGGGAGTGTATGGACACATCAAATCTACTCAACGAGCCCTGCCGATCATCGGAAGCAACAACCATCAGATAATGGTTGTTTTGCTTTGAAAACTGAGTAAAAAAACAAAACGAGCACTCAACTTTGGTCAGATAAAGTGTAGCAAGAAAAACTGACATGTATGATATGTCATATGTTAAAACCATTAGAAATGCAAATTAATTCAAGCGTCACATTCTGTAATAACCAGTGAGGGTTATTATGGAAAGCTTTTATTTTGAACCATTGAGGTGTATACATCCTATTAAAGAGCTTGCAAGATCTTAAGAAGAAAATACATGAACACTTCTTCTAGACAACTTAAAGCGTGTGTATAAGATCAAGGAAAAAGATAACTGAACTTTTCGGGAGCTCAAGGTGTGTAGAACTATTAAAGAGTTTATAAGTTCAGTTAAAACCCCGGTTAATGGCTTTCTAGTAATTACTTCTAATCCATTGTGCAATAGTTATCAATCACAGCCCATCACTTTATAGCAATCGCGACTTGTAATTCAGAACTCCACAAATACCAATCTGATTGACGGAGCATATACATGGCATACAAAACCGCACTTCTGCTTAAAAGAGAAGAGCTTACCTAGAGCTTATGGCAAGGCTGCTGAGAATCAGCCTTCATCTCACAAAGTTGATTGTCTTCCACCTTCAATCACCATTTCCAAGAGTACATGTAAAACCATACGACATCAGTCACCAACAGGTTATGTAAATAAGTTCGTCAGAACAGGGCTGACTACTTGTCGATAACTGCAGGTGAAAAATATTTTACACAAAACAGAACAATAATACTCAATCCACCTATTATCTAGTCCGCATTAGTGGAAATATGCACAATACACCTACCACCAGAACAAATTCATCAAAACCCAAGTGACTACATTCATTTTCACAATATTCTGTGGTGATTCATTCTCGATACTTTGTCAAGGAATACAATGGCAGTACAAAGGCTTATAATCTACAAACAAGTATGATAATTTTCCTCCAACTAAATCAGATGTTAATCAATCATCAATGTATAACTGAGACAAGCTGTGACCAGTAAAAATGGTGCATGCAGCCAATGTTTAATTAGCGTTAGAAGCACATCTGTATTTAAGTAGACGCTGCTTCAGGTCTATTTTATGTTACACTTTCCTTACGCACCAATTGGTCAACAAAGGTGAACTTGACCAAGACAACCAACCAAGGACAAACTCTACTATAGTTTAATGACCCCAAACACGAATTAATTTCTCCACACAATCATTAATCATAAACAAGAAACTCGGTACTGGATAATATATTAGTAATTTATGCAAATCATGAAAGTAACACTTACAGGATTTTAGGGAAATGTAAGTTTTAAAAGTCAAATTCTACTGCCACGAAGAATGCCTACGTCTGGCGGGCTCATTGTCCCAGCCACCATCAGGCTCCCTTCTTTTCAGAATACCACCTGAAACTGAGAACATACGAGACTGCTCCTCCGCAAGAGCTTGAAAACTGGAAACAGACTGTTGGCCAGACAAGTGAGGCAAATTCTCTTCCTTCACTTCACCTTCAATGGCGCCAGGTCCAGCATTAAGATCCAGACCCTGTCTGTTCCACTTCCTGTTGCTATCCAACACACCATTATTGTTCACATCAGGAAGGCCAACCATAAAAGGCCTCTGAAATTGGGGTACGACATTACCATCAGGTCCCAGATATTGTGAATTCATTGAAGGTGGAAAAATCCTTGCACCAGAAGAGGAATCCGGATACGAATTACCTCCAACTGAAAAAGTGCCTGAAGGGAGAGGAAAAGTGGCCCCAAAAGAAAATACAGGGTACTGGAATGGACCAGATGGGTAAGGCACTGCAGGAGAAGATGACAGCACAGATCCACGGTACACATCACGATTGAATTGGGCAACACCACCAGGGCCAAATGATCTTTGGGGCGCACCAGGTGGGAAAACAGAAAATGAATGTTCCCCTCGGTCAGGTAATACCGATGGTATTGCTACTGTTGAGTAAGTATTCCCTGGAGAAAACCAAGATGTGAAGCTGTTTGGCCCTTGATTGCTCATTGTGAGGCCAGCAGAAGGCAGTTGTGCAGCTGCACCACCCTTGACTGAATGACTGACTGAGAACTGCCTTACACTAGCATCATCAATTGTAGGTCCATTGTTTAGATCGAAATCCCTCTGAATATGTAAATTACTCACTGGTTTGACGTGCGCAAAGGGAGTCTCGACGTGATGATTGCTGCTAGTAGAAAAATGCACAATATCATTTGCCTCATCGGCCCTATTCAAATCGAGATCCAGCACACCAGAACTCCGTTGCATTGAACCCGATGCTTCACTTAGCAACGAGGCACAATTACTTGACGGATGAGTAGTTGACTCAAAAGCCAAAGCGGATCCTCGAGAAGCCAATTCCTCCAGAACTCTTTCATCTGGTACATTGAGATCAATATCCAAAGGAAAACGGTCATGTTTACTGGTTGAAGCATCAGCATAAGATGAATTAGATGTGCCAACTGCCGTTTCAACAACTTTTCTGGGTTCCGCAGGACGAAATGCACTAGTGGCAGCAGACCCCTTCCATCCAAGTTCCACTTTACTTCTCAATAGATCGTCCGGAGGAGAAAAGTTGCCTTTGGCAGCAGAAGCTACAGTAATGGAGGCAGAATAACCAAGGGGAATAGAACTCAAAGGAGATGGTAAAGATTTAACATTCTGAACAGTTGATGATAAAGTGACAGACTCCTCATATTTCCCATCATCATCACTAAAACCTTCATTTAAGTCAAACTTCATTTTTTCACAAGGTTCGGCTGCTCCAGAATAAGTGGAACAAGCAGAACCAGTACCAGTAGATGCAGACTTTCCTGTATTAGAACGGTCATGTTTACTGGTTGAAGCAGATCTGTTTTCACACAACTCGTCCTTCTGAGCTTCATGCCTCATAGAACCTGGGCACTGACTCTCAGGAAGTGAATGCTCGGCAATCTCCTGGTGCTCTAGACTGGCCAGTTCACAGCGACTGTTCAGATCATGAGACGTCTCCAAATCGTTATCAGATTTCACTCTTTCTGACTTGCCCACAGCATCTTTTTCACCGAGCTCTACGACTTTGGCTAAAACACCAGCTTCGGGCACCGACTTCTGGCCAAATTCAAGTTGATCCAGGCATTTATTACTAGCCTTGTCCGCAAATACAGGCTCAGCAACTGTAGAAGTCTGTTTCAGCAAAGATACAGATGCCATGTTCAATCCTTCATCCTTATACTTGTTGCTGTTGCCTTCTTCTAGTGCCTTAGATACCGTATCACCAGAAATTAGCTTACAATCACCACTAACCAAATTAGTATTGTCCTTTTCTTCAGTCATCATACCACCAATTCCGCTCTTGGGGTCGGTATTGCTTCTTAATTTCATGAAGGAAGAGTCAATGTCTTTACTGCCACTCGAAAATGCATCCGGCCCAGAGCAACAGTTCAGAACAGCCTGTTTCTTACCATCACATCCATCATTGTAAACCTCATTCTGCACTCCTGCTGAATAATCTTTAGAAGAAGACTTAGATTTTGTCTCAACACCAGAGCAAACTTCCTCCACAGCAGCTGTCGCCCTTTCGATAGAATCATTGGGGGAAACATCAGATCTTGAAATTTCCCCTGCAGCCACACTGGCAAGCAAATTCATGCCACCATCATCATCAAGAGACAATGACGAAGTAGCTTCTGAGTACTTGGCACAGCTCTCGACAAGAGCATTCATGGGGCTGAAAGAAGATGCTTGTGATTTTATAGATTTCAATTTGTCTGATGCAGGAACTTCATTCAATCTCTTGGAAGCATCAGTGGCCATGCTTTGCCCATCTTCAGGAGGAACTGCAGGTGATCCAGCACACTCCGAACCAGTCGATGAATGTTCCTGATCATTGTTCACATCATTTGTTTCACCCTTGTCTTTTGAAGAAGTATCAGATTGCTTGTGTTTCTTAACAGGAGATGCATGGCTGCTCATGATCATAGGATCTTCCAGAGAATCTCCACAAACCCCTTGTGCAGGACTTCTCACGCGGTTTGGTATCTTAACAATTAGCTTATGGCTAATGCCTTCACTTATGGGCCCCTCAACAATCCTTTCACCAGTTGTTGCAGGGTAAGACGACTTCTCTAAAGCAGTATTCTTGTGCACAGGAGAACTTCTGCTAGAGCTGGTTTCTTTCTGACCAGTAGATGCTGATGCTCCCGGAAAACCAGTATGTTTCCGATTACGAGTACTAGTGCTCAATGTCTTATTAGCAGTTGCTGCAAGTGAGGCAGAACTCTCAATGTCATCCTTCACTGACAAAGACTGACCATTATTATGAGACTGGTTAGAACTACTATTCCTATCCTCCCTAATTTGAGGGGCATCAACAGTGCCTCGCCCAGAACCTCTCAGCTGGCTCTCCTTTCCAGAGGCAAGGGTTGGAGCCGGTTTTACTGGCCCAAGAGATGACGATGCATGCTTGTTACCACTCTCTCCAGGTGAGGACCTCCCAGAACTAGTTTTTGCTGAAGAGTTCTGAGTAAGGGAGCTTTTCATGGCACCATCTGGAGTTCTGTTACCACCATGAGAAGCCTCTGGAAGGCGTGATTTGGATGGCCAAGGAGATCCACCTTGAGTTGAACCAGACTGCACATCGATGTTAATCATTTCAGCTTCAACGCGTTTCTTCCAGGTATCGACTAACGTTCGTGCCTTTCGCTGAATTTCCATGTTTTTATGGGATCGTAAATGATTCACAGATTTGCCTATGTTGCATGTTTGAAGGGCTTGGAGATTCACAGGAATTTTACCAAGCGCACGAAGTAAAATAAGAAGAAATTCTTCCACTGATTTATCACCATCTTTTGAGTTATTACCATCACCAATTTTACCTTTGTGAATATCCTGCAGCCAACTATCAAGCACAGGCAAACCTCTCAGATGGACAAACCGACTGAGGCAATCAACATTATCAATGGAAGCTAATACATAGGCAAGCATGGACCGGCTACCCAAATCCAATTTTCTCTCCGGCGTATCTAATTGCATCAACTGCACAAGCTTCTCAACCCCATCCAAATCTACCACGCCAGCTTTTTCTGTTATTTTTGCAATCTCATGTTTTAAGTCACTTTCAGTTTTGGACTGAACAGAATCACCATCATCAGGCCGTGCAGAACGTCCGCGTTTGACAGTATCGGAACCATGATCACCTCTTTCCCTCTTTTTTCCTTTGGCTTGCGAAGGAGCATTAGCACTATTCGGGCCATTATCAGACCCCTGTTTCAGTTGCGAGGTTGAAGTAGGACCATTATTTTGCTTAGGAGAACGAGCACCAGGCTGCAAAGTCTGATGCATTTCTGACCTTGTTTTGAACAAAAGTTGATCTACTTCCTCTTGCTGGTCCTGAGATATACATGCAACATTATAATCAAAATTTTAAACACAAAAATAATGCGCTTAGGGAAAATAAATGACTCTCCATTTGCCATTTCTCACCATACCACCACCCTAAAGCTTTCACCCCCACAAATAGATGAATCAAGTACACACCCCTGTGCACACTGCACACCACACAGACACACGTATACAAGAAAATGAATTTTTAGAAAGGAAAAAACAACTAACATTAACGAGCTGCAGATCTGTTAGCCACGACAAACTCTTGTTTGCAATATCATAGGCACGCCGACAAATGAAAGAGGATGTTCCAATGGGAAGCTCAACACTTCTAGGAAGAAATGCAACTTTACAAGGATGGAGTAGAGATGCAGCAGGAACTTCGTCTTTTTGAAAGGAATAGAAAATCTCGTTGGGTGCACTGTCCAACAAAGTTCCTTTCCCGAGCTTGAGCTCAGATGATCGATAGAGCCAATTCACACCTAGCTGCAAATTATTCTCCTTGTCCAATGCCAACCAACGAATTAAACCAATGAAAGGAGGAGAATCCTTTTGGGGCTTGAAAAGAGCACAATCACCAACCCTAATTTTGCGACCGCCCTGTAAGACAGATCATTCTTGTATCAAAGAAGTGGTGCAATCAGAAGGCGCAAAACAATTTTCAAAACAATTGTCCATTCTTAAAAAGAATAAGAGGCTACCAAACGCAAATACATTGAGATAAATCAAGAAACTTCAGTCTGCAAACCTGAATATGCTAAAGCAAACCTTTAATGTCAAGAAATGGCATCTCTAGAATGCATACAAACTACGAAATAGTCCAGTATTTCTTCTGGGTCATTTATTTTCATTTGTCACAATTAATGCAGTCATCCTTTGTGTATTATTTGCTGTTATAGCTTAAAAAAATGATTGGATTAATATATTTTGGATAAATGCACACAGCACACCATACGACAGCATTTCCTAATTGCAGAGAATCTGAGAACCAATGATTTGGTTACTTAATACGAATCAGCTGTGTCACGAGAAAGTCAATGTTCCCTTGCTTCCACCCCAACACACAGAAGTTAAGAACATAAACCAAAGGAACAGCAAAAATATAGCCCACTTTAGCTTTCCACGTGTAGATTGAAATAATGCGCACAGTTTGGTAGCATTCAAAATGAATATACACAGCCCACTTAAGAAAAAAAGAGAAAAGAAAGTCGACAAATGAAAAATCCACGTTGGAAAGAGAAAAAATAGGAATCAGTTATTATCCCTCGTCATACCACCTAACGAGGGAATAAATTCTTGTTTCATCACCATCATTGAATCATATGATTTGAACCTCCCAACAGATGAAATATAAGATTTATATCCAACTAAAAATTTTTAAATACGATATTCATATCCAACAAGTTTCATTCTCCTTTTATTGTATCTCGGAATTAAATGTATAGCTAAACCCCACCATCTAAATACCTTGAAGAATGAATCGCTGTTGATAGAGGTGGTGATAGAAGAATCACGATGAGTATGACTATCACCGGCAAGAACTACAGCGTCGTTGGTAGTTGCCAATGGTAGGACTGACCGCATGTGCTGACCGCAACTCCTCTCTAAACTCCTACAGCTCCTGCCACCCCGATGAACCCTCCCATGCATAATAAAATGTGGTTTTTCGCATTTTCCCCAATTTTCATACCATACAATACCCCAATTTCAAGCATCAAAATCTTCCAAATTCCTTTTCCAGCTTTTCACTCTAATAAAGATAAAGATAAGACAATCTACGAGACATCCCCATTAATAAATCAACCTGAACCCTTGACAACTCAATCACCGGGATGGATTGAAGAAATACAAAACCCTAGATCGTTTAATCCCACGGAATCTTTTTATTTATAGCTTCAATCAGCTGATGAAAAAGCCTGTCAATACGAAATTCACAGCGTTCAAACCGAAAGCTCATCCAAATCAACCAATCAATCACGCAAAATGATAACAAGAGTTGCACATCGAGAAAAAAAAAAGTGCACGCACCTTCACATATACATACAGAGACGCGAAACCTGAAGAAGCCTGAGAAATGTTCCCGAATTCCGGCGTCTAGAGAGAGAAGACGATAAATGTTTAGAGAGAGAAAGAGGACGGCGAGGTATAGAGATACAGAGCGCTGTACGTCGACAGATAGACAGAGAGAGAGATAGAGAAACGATGTCGTGAGAGTCTCGTCAGACGGCAAAGGGGAAAAAGGGGGCTTTGAAATGAGTTGGGCCGTGTTTGGTTTTAGCTTATTTAAACCCACTTATTAATAATTTTTGTCCTAAAGTGTGGAGAATGTGATTTTCATAACAAATGCTACCTAGTAAAATCTTATACTCTAATTCATATAATCTATAAATAATATGAAGTTATTGTAATAGTTTGATAATCAAATTATAAAGTTTTTGAAAAGAAAATTTGATTGATGTAATTCGGAAAAAATAAATTTCGATATTTTGTATCAATTCTTAACTAGTATTCGACCATGTGCATTTGTAAATGTAAATAGAGTATTATAAGTTATATTTATGTATATAATATTGAAATTATAATTTAGATAATAATATTTTAAACATAGAGTATTATAAAATATATTTACGTATATAATACTAAAATTATAAGTTAGATAATGATATTATATTTTAAAATTCGATCATTGGTTAAAATAAATATTACGTAACTATTTGATTGCATATGAATCACTATATTGATTGCATAAAATATGATAAATAATATAATTTTTGCATATGATAAATAATGTAAATTTATTATAACAGTTGTTTATGCAATTTTAAAGAATTTTACTATGACGTTATGATAAATTAATTTGTTTAAGAAAATAATTTCTAAATCATAAAAAATTATATTATTGTTTTTAAAATAAATCACTTGAACAAAAAGTTTACAATAATTTTTTTTTATGTAACTTTCATATATCACTTAGTGTAAAATATAATTATTGGTTTTAATAATAACTATTATAGATACAATAAAATATATAATTTTTACTCAATTAATATAAAATGTAACGATTTTTGTCTTAATTAACCCTAAAAAAATGCAATGAAATATTTATTCATTAATTGGATAGGATGGATTAATGTAATAATAATAATAATAATAATAATAATAATAATAATAATAATAATTTATTGTAAACAGTAAATAACAAATAGTTTCATTAAATTTTTTGTTAGTATATAAAGAGAGAGATGTATATAGATGATAAAATTGAATTGTACGATTTTTGACGTGAAAGTTATGAGGTTTTATTAAATGATCTGCCAGCAATTATATATATTTATATATAGATAACTATTACAAATATTTTTTTATATTATTTTTCTTTCTAGGTTTATGTTTATTCAAATCTTTCTAAATAACTTGATTGCTACATTTTTTTTCTTATCCAACATTAGTTATTGGGATGTGATATAGCACTTCATATAATTATCAGTCATGTACAAAACATGTGTTCGTTGTTTCTACATGTCTGAGTCGATCACACGGTTGGGAACATTAATGTTGTTGTTAGTCAGACCTAGACGATTAGACAATTATATATATTCAATATATGTGCATGTTTTAAAATTAAATTGTCATGCTCTAAAAACAACATAAGCAAAAAAGTATTTTATAACATAAGTACGCTTATTGTTAAAGAGTCTAACAAGTCGATTTCGGAAGCAGTTAGACCACCTCATACTAGGTCTAGGACCGATTCAGTTCCTAGCATATTTTTCAGGAACCCGAACCAGAGCCGAAAAAATAACCGATTTGATTATCACAAGAAAATTCGCAGGAATCGAACTATGTTATAACGGTTCAGTTCATCCGGTTTAAGTTAACAACCATTAAAACAATTGCAACTTACATACAAAAAATATCATAAAAAAACAAGAACTGAAATGCAAAAATGAAAAATTGAATATCAAGTACCAAGAAGCAGAACCGTTTAGTATATATAAACATATAAACCATGCATATTGCATATATATAGGCGGTTCCTTGGTTATAATACACATACATTTGGAAATGAAATCGGAAACCATAACCAATTTGTACAAAAATGACCGAATAGGAAAAAAATATTATTTTTCTGTTTAAATAAAAATAACTGAACCAACCCGATTATTTTCATTTCTGTTCTTTGGAAGGATGGATGAAAGATACAAAAAAGAAAAAAAAAACCCTAGATCACTCAATTCCACGAAAAGTCGTCCTTTTTAGTTTTTACGCCTAATTTTACACCTTGGGCTTCAATTATTGAGCAAACCTGCGAATAGGAAATTTACAGCCTTGAGACCCAAAAACATAAAATAAAATGTGTACTTTGAATTGATCCCAGACTTCTGATTTCAATCCAAGGTAAAAGAATGTTTGTTTACATGGATTGCAGCATATACATTATCACAAACTAATTGAACCAACTGATGTTGGACCGATTGTTCTCAACTTTATTATTTTATTACCAAAATAACATAAATTGACTACATCAATGCAAATATACAATATAAGAATGAAGTTGCCAAACTAAATTAACTCGAATCGAATAAGAGTCAGCATCGCATGTGTTTACCTGCNAAGAATATACTCTTTCGTGGAACCAACCACACTTAACTAACTTGTTGAAACATTTTGGGAAAAATTGTACAGACCAATCCACAGCAAGTGGTTAATTGTCATTTGAGAATGTTAATCTCAGCCCCCACATTGATAAAACATAATGCTACCATAGTGCCTTAGCACATGACAAATCCAATAGATCTATCTATTTTACTCTGTCTAACCAACTTACAATGCAGACTGTATCCTAAATTAGATGAACAAATGCAAATGATTGGTCCAAAAAACAATCAATGGTGAGATCAACATTTTGATGTTGATAGCTTAAAGTTAGTATCATGATACTCCCCATCAATCCACATCTCGCATTAATTCATTGACCAATTGGTTTGAAACCCCAACCATCAAACCTTAATCCACCTCATGCCTGTAATAATAACAATAATAATGATAATAATAATAGTTCAAACAACCCTAGAATAAGACACTACGAATAGTGTTTCTCCAAAGCCGAATATTATGATTCTCTAGTAATCTCGAAGCCATTCACTTATAGTCCCTACGAAAAGGATTGTAGGGCTCAACCAAGTACAAGGATCATACTAATCCACAAACAATTATTTGCATGCCCAAGTGGTGAGGGAACCTCAAAGCATTCAACTCCAGTTGCATCTAACATTGTAATAGGATATTCGAATGCAATTTATCAATTCTCTACTTAATTTAAAAACGAGAAAGGCATGACCCGGAGGGACTAATCGAGTTTCACACCTCTTCATCACAAGTCGGAAAACTACAAGGCGTTGATCATTCTTTTCATCTCAGCAGACCTCCTAGGATCCGGTTCTTCAATAGCTCTCTCAGTCAGCACATGCTTGATTCGGCACATTGACTTACGTACCTGTTCAATGGTAAAATAACCAGGATTTAAGCAAAAGGATTTGAATAGGAGGGTGACAGAGTTGGAACTGGAGAATACATAACCCTTGGCCTGCTCATCTTTTTTCGCTGTACATTAAATGGAAGGAATTTGCATTACCAAATGAAGAAGAGAAATCCAAAGTAACTTATGATATTGATAACATGTAAAACTTGTATTTTTCAATCATCACATCATTTGTTTTGTTTTCTCGTAATTGTGTAATGTCATATGCAAACTTCCAGCTCAAGCTAACATCAACTTTTAACAGATCTAGTGGTGCAATAGTCTGTAGGTTCAAGTTATAAGCCATTAGCCCTGGCCAAGGATTACGGGGTCCACTCTAGACACAAATTTGCGATTTTAAATATCTAATCAAACTGAAAGATGGAACATTGCTAGCAAATGATCTATCCTACTGTATGTCATTTTACCTAAAGAAAGCGCATTACCATAAATTATTCTCCACGCCTCTCAGTAAAACTAGTTTAATGGCATCAAAATTAGTTCCTTGAGGACTTCTCAGGAAAGAAAAAAAAAAATCAACAATCAACATTGACCTGCTAGAAGCTGTAAGTCCGTTATTGAGACCAAATATTTATTTAAACAACCATTTCAACTTCTCACAATCATGAGCAAGCTCCAGTATCTAGAGAGGACCAGAGGATCGGGCCATTCGGTCAAAACAAACAATATCAAAACCTAGCAATTGTATTATTTGATAGGACAAAGAACAATCATAAGCTATTATCTACAAGCACAGCCATATCTCTGGACCTTCTCATGATTAGTGTGTTTTTGCGTGCACACGATAGTTTTCTTTAGGTTAGACAAGATCATATAACTTGGATAGAATTAACCATTATATATATACAGAAATACACCTTTGGGATACGCTCAGGATTAGGAAACCGCAGATTCTGAGCCTGAAGCATCTGACGCTGAGTCATCAACATGTTCTTTTCCTTCAGGAGAACATACCAAAGCTTCTGAAGGTCATCCCATGACTTCAGACGCAGTTCAGAGGCCTTCCAACTCCGACCTGAGAAGAAAACTCAAAAGCAGCTTCTACGTTAACCAGTAAGAATGAGACTACTTTCACCACCATGATAAATGTGGGGTACTTACAAAAGAATATTCGTATGAGAAAAGAAAAGTGGTCTGATGGTTTTAACTAATCACACTAATATATAAATATAATGACTTTTTGTTAATTCAATTGCAGGGCAGTAAATGATCAATACGAATAAAGAACTGCAACACGCAAAAATAACCTAGTAGAGATTGAAAAATAAAAACACTATTTATACCATAGACGACAGGCTTCTCATCTTCTGGGTTTCTATCAGCCTCAAAAAACTGCTCGAGAGGATTGTGCCGAGCAGTAGAAGTAGCAGCAGCTGCAGCAGCTGAAGCCTCTGATTTGGCGGCTGCAAAGAGAGTCCTCCCAAAAACCCTTGTCAGAAACATCCGTACCTCAGATCAAGATAAGAACTGCTCTGCAAAAATATATAATAAATATCGCAGAATCATAGTATAAAATACACCAAAATAATATGTACAACAACACTCATTCAACGAACACTATTACATTATCATGAAGATTAGAAAAATACGTACTAGTTTGACTAACTTAGATGACAATTAGTGTGTTATCTTATGGCCCAGTCCACAAATCTAGCAATTAAAATTTCTGGGTATTGGAAGCAGTAACACAACAGTCTACAATGACATGAAGATCTGACAACCGTAAATGAAACACAGCTCACTTGAGTAATTATTCCAATTAGACTATTTCAAAAGAAGTCTGAAGTGATCCCGTATTGATAAAAATTAAAGTCCTCGGTAAAAGGTTCAAATCCCACTAAAACACCCTCTCGTTTCCCACATAGCATAGATAATAACATTGATTATTTTACTGTAAGTAAATAACTAATCCCGTATTGAGACACATTTAGTGAAATTCACAACTCTCAAATATCATCAGAATCCTATTCAAGAGCCACAACCGTGCATCATTCGAGGAAGAAGGAGCTCAAAGGGACTCTAAAAGTCAGTAACAGAAGCAAAATTCGGGCTTCATATCGCAGCAACAATTTGGAAACCCAAAAGCCACAACCGTGCAGCTCAAATCATAGGCATAAAAATTAACCCAAAAAAAAAAAACACGAGTTTGAAGTCGTGGGTGCAGCCCGTACGATTCAAAGTCAGAAAGGAAAATTACGAACTTGAGGTGCAGCCCGTACGAGGGGATTTGGGTGGCGAACTCATTTGAGAATACGATTCAAAGTCAGAAAGGAAAATTACGAACTTGTGTGTGCGGGAGCAGGAGCGACAGAGCGAGCAAGGCAATTTGGGATTCAGACTTCAGAGCGCGGCGATTTGGGATTTCAGACTTCAGAGTGTCGACGTCGAAGATCGAAAATGAAGTGTGTCTGTGTGATAATGTGCGCTGTGCGGCGGACGGGTGGAGAAGAAGATGTGGAAGTCGTAAGATTGAGTCTGACAGATTGGATTTGGGCTAAGGAAGATGAATGATAAATGGGAATTAAACTGGGCCTGCTTTGTGGTGGGCGGCCTGTTGTAGCTTTGGGCCTGTGGGTAAATACCAATGGATTAAATGATATATCATTATATTGGACTTTCTAACTTATATGTACAATATATCGGTTTTCGGTTCGGTTCAGTTAACCGACAGGTTTTAATCGAATCGAACCGAACCGAACCGAACCGAAAACCGAAATTTTGAGATAATAGAAACCAAAAACCGAACTAATTAATCGGTTTCGGTTTCGATCGAAACCAAAAAATCAGTTTCGATCGGTTAACCACAGTTTGTGCAGCCTTACTAAATTTAATTAGGATGTTTTATCAAAATGACAATAACAACCTCGTGTAATAAGTCAAAAGAATTCAACAAAAGGTTTGATCACCACGTGGCATGTAGGGCCCCTACATGACTTTCCACAGACACAAGCCACCGATTTATGCTGTCTGTCACTCATGCATTTGTCCACATTCAAATCAAAGGTAATAAAACGAAAAAAAATAAATAAAAAATCAACTAAACATCCGTTTTATGAAATGACAATAAAAAGAAAATGAACAGACATGAATACATGATATGTAAGGGGATATAGAATTTATGTTCATTGTCACTTTATAATTAATTCATTTTTCATCAAATCAATGTCGTTGAATAATTTCCTACCTCCATTTCAAACTATACTCAATACTCATTCGAACAATTAAACAAAATTCTGGTTATTTGTTTACTTATTTTCAAATAGAAATTTCCAAAAAGAAANAAAAAAAAAAAAAAAAAACAGAAAAAGATTTATTCGATAAATCCATCAAGAAAAGGTATGTGCCAGTGATTTTATCATTTATTTATGCCTCTACTAAAATGAATATCAAAACGAGCTTTTACAAAACATTTTGCAAGTGACCCAATCATATGCTATGCATGTGGTTGTTGGACCATTTAACAAAACATTATAAGAACAATCCTAAAATATAAAATTCTCAAAATTTTATTATCTTATATTATCAAAGAAATCATATCCACATGCTAGCGAGTAATAATATAAAGCAAACCAACGATAACGAGACAAAAACATTATTTTATTGTTTTTCTTTACTTGAAGAAAGAAGTTTGAGAATTGAGAGGTAAAGGGGTTAACAGGAAAAAAATTACAGGGGCAGTGAAGCTTTTATTTTTGTTGTCTTCACACTTTTGCTGCTTCCCTCTTTTTTTTCTTTTCATTTTCCATTTCTTTTTTCAGGCTTTTAATTTCTTGATTACAATCACCAAAGTTTCCTCCTCTTTCCCTCACACTTTTACCATTCTGTACTTTCTCTTTCTCACTTTCCTGCACTGCACAACCCTCCTTTCCTTTTTGGCTGAAGCTTTCTTTGTTGAGGTGGGCTTTTCGTTTATTGACTAAAGTTCACCACTTTCAGTCTTTCAACATCCTCACTTGATTTTGCTTATTTGAAAAGCTGCTTGATTTCACAATTAGGTGCCTTTCTTTTCTCACGTCATTCTCGATTTCTCATTACTATTTTCTTTTTTTCTACTGGCAGTGTAATATTTTGATTTATCTTGCAATAATGGCACTCCCTTAACACACAACACTCTCCTTAACCTTTCTTCTGTTACAGTTCCATTGAGCTATATTTGCAGATTTGGGCGTTTTTGCGTTATACTATGCGAGACTTATAATGTAAATCTTAAAGAATTCATTTTTCTTTTTCTTTTTTCAGAAATCGAAGCTAGAAAGATAAGAGCAAAAAAATGGCAGGAGGTGGAGGTTCAGCAAAGGCAGATGAACCAGCGCCACACCCACCAAAAGATCAGCTCCCAAACGTTTCTTACTGCATTACAAGCCCTCCTCCATGGCGTTAGTCCCTTAAAGAAATTTCCACTTCTTTTTTTTTGTCTTTTTTTTTTTTTTTAAAAGTTTGAGTGTTCAGTATATTATTGTTGTTCTTCTCAGATTTTATTAGAAATGGTTAGGGATCTTTAGGCCCTGTTGTTCTCTTCCCCTTTTTAGCTGGGGAAATAATTGGTGTGTCGATTTAGCCCCTTTACACTTTATGTGTGTATATTCTTGGATTAAGTTCCTTTTCAGGTTTTGGTTGGAAGTGTTTGCAAAACATTTATTTGGAGCCTTGTTATGCAAATTTATACCTTATACTGTCTTTCTTTGGTCAATTAGCATCTTGAATTGTTCTGATTCCTGTGATACTTTTTTTATTCTTCTCTTGGTTTTCTAGATTATTCTTGTTTTCCTACTTTCCATTTGTGTGTCTAAAAGAAGTTTTAAGATGTAGGATGAACAGAGTCCCAGTTTCCTTATAAGGATTTAAATACTTCATATTTGAGTATGCTCGGTTAAAATTCAGGTCTCCTTGTATATTTGAGGGGACTGCTGTACTTTCCCAGCTATTATTGAGCAAGAATAGTCAATAATCAATAATGCAGTTCTTATTTTATACACGACTACATTCACGGGCTTGCTTATATCATACTGTGTGCATAAGTGACTCCTCACTCATACCTTACGAAGTTCTAAAAGCTTGTTAGCTATTAATCATCATTTGTGCTGTGATGTCACCAGATTTGATGTGTGTTAAAAATACTCATTTTCTCTTTATGTACGAGTATTTTGTTATTATTGTTATTTGTATTCTTTTTAATGCCATTTTGTGTCTACATTTTCACAGCTGAAGCTATCCTTCTCGGATTTCAACACTATCTCGTGATGCTGGGGACTACCGTCATCATACCCACTGCCCTCGTTCCTCAAATGGGAGGAGGAAATGTGAGCCATTAAAATTATATAACTGGCGATTCTGCTTCTCACTCTGATTCTATTTCTATTTTCTCATTCAATTGCACACTTGCTGTTTTCCTTATATTCAGGAGGAGAAAGCTAAGGTTATTCAGACTCTATTGTTTGTTGCTGGTTTGAACACCCTTTTGCAGACATGGTTTGGAACTAGATTGCCTGCCGTGATTGGGGGTTCATACACATTTGTTGCACCCACAATTTCGATTATCTTGTCCGGTAGATGGAGTGATCCGGATCCCACATCGGTTTGTGATATTTGTTTTTTTACTATTACTATTGTACTTTCTTGGTTTATGAGCTTTCATTGATTGCACTTCTTTTTTTATGTTTTTGTCTTGGTTGTCATGTTCCTACAAGGGCTGAACTATTTCAATTTTAACTAAAAATATTTTGAATTTCAATCTAACTATACCATAACTCCTCCGTCTTTTAGCTTTAACAACCATTAAGTTGCTTACAGAGCAATTTTTCATGCCTTAGATTGTTGCTCCACAACATACACTCGTGCTGCAGTTAAAATTCATACAATCACACACGAAGTAATTGCTAAAACTTCGTCAAACTTCAGAAAGGGTTATAAATATTGTTTTTACGTGGTGAAACCTCCTAATATATATACATATATGTTTCTTTTGAATTTTACTATCATGCAGAGGTTCAAGAAGATAATGAGGGCCAGCCAAGGTGCACTTATTGTGGCATCAACCATTCAAATTGTGCTCGGTTTCAGTGGCCTGTGGCGTAATGTTGCAAGGTTTTTTCTCTACTCCCGTTTTGGATATGAGTGCCATAGTTTTATCTAATTCTATTCAGAGAGCTGTGTCATTTCTTTCAACTGTATTCTATTCCCATGGAATGATGCCCGGAGGTCACTTTGTTAATGCTGTTTGTTGTTGAGAGTGCAATATGTTCGTTAGCTTGTTGATACAATAAAATTCAACTAAGTATCTCATTTTGTACCAAGCTGTTATAGATTTATGTTTTTGTCTCATTTTGGGATTTATGTTCAATGATGCAGATTTCTGAGTCCACTTTCAGCTGTTCCATTGGTTGCTCTTGCTGGCTTTGGGCTTTATGAGTTCGGGTTTCCTGGGGTAAGTGCAGCTCTCCATCTCTTTTCATCTCTCTTCAATTTTTTTTCAATAATCAAATTGATATAATCTTCTTCTATTGCAATTGTTCAGGTTGCCAAATGCATTGAAATTGGGTTGCCACAGCTTATCCTCCTGGTTCTGTTCTCTCAGGTGACACATTTTAAACCACACCATTCAGTTTTTCCCCCCTAAACACCGAAAAGTCAATTTCCACACTATCATTTTATCGATAAAATCAAATATATTATACATTCCCATGATAGCTTTATTACTATTGAAGCATTTAAAGACTCAGTTTAAAGATTACCTTTTTTATTTCTCCTGTTTTTGCAGTATTTGGCTCACCTGATACGCCCCGGGAAGAATATCTTTGACCGTTTTGCTGTTATATTTACTGTTGTGATTGTGTGGATTTACGCCCATCTTCTTACTGTTGGTGGGGCCTACAATGGAAAGCCTCCAAAGACTCAGACAAGCTGTAGAACTGATCGTTCAGGTCTTATAAATGCCGCTCCATGGTAAAGCTGCATTTTGTTGCTTGGTGCTAGCAATCATTTTTTAACCATTTTTTTTTTCTTAAAAAAAAACAAATCTCTATCCAGCAAAATATATAATGAACGATAACGATTCAAATCGGGCTTCTACGTGCAGGATTAGAGTTCCTTACCCTTTCCAATGGGGCGCTCCCTCTTTCGATGCTGGTGAAGCCTTTGCCATGATGATGGCTGCATTTGTCTCTCTTATTGAGGTTCGTTTTTCATGTTTAACTTACTATGTTTTTTGTGTGAATATTTTTTCTTCATATTGTGCCCGGGTTGAATAATGGTAAAGTAGACTAGCAAAAAACAATATTGGATTATTTGATTTGTTTTTCATATTGTCTGTGACCATTCACACAAAAAATTCCAATTCATTAAGCCATTTGCAGCTCAAGTTCTTGAAATTTCTTATCCAACATGAAGTTATACTATATATATATATATAAATATATTTTAGATTACACTAATTTTTTGTTGATTTGATGTTGAATTCAGTCGACTGGTGGCTTTATTGCTGTGTCCCGATATGCTAGTGCAACCCCATTGCCCCCATCTATTCTGAGCCGTGGTATAGGCTGGCAGGTAAACTGAGTTCACAAGTCAACAAGTAGCAAACTTAATTTGGCCTTGATGAACATTCATGTGATACTTTTATAGTAATCCCTCTTGATAAGTGATAACTAATATTATTTTCAAAACTTCCAAGATAATTGGCTGATTCAAGAGCAAATGCATAATTTTCAAATAATTGGCATCTACTTCCAAAAATAAGATCCCACTTCTCGAATTAAGGTTACTTTGCTATTGATATTGTAGAGATGAATTTTCTTATTTTTGGACATATATATATATATACACACCAGGGTATTGCCATCCTTATGTCTGGTTTGTTTGGGACAGCTAATGGATCATCCGTATCCATGTAAGAGCTTAGTAATCAGTTTGTGCACATTATTTATTTGTTTCAAATTGGATTCATTTATATGACAAATTACTTTTCTTTTACTCCAATTTAGTGAAAATGCGGGGCTTTTGGCACTTACCCGTGTTGGCAGTCGAAGAGTCGTGCAAATATCAGCCGGATTCATGCTTTTCTTTTCTTTTCTCGGT
>BKCP01001558.1:207238-223443 GCA_008636005.1 Striga asiatica
TTGGTGAAATAGAGGCTTTTCAATAAAATACTTTTTTACTTATTTATTTTGCTAGTAAACTTAATGTATCATGGTCCTCTAAAAAAGTTGAATTTACCTATGATGTTTCGATGTAGCTGTTCAGAAAAATCTCTTACGTTTCACAGTTGTAAACTAACTTTTACATCGACTATTATTTTAATCATAAACTGATAAAATTACAAGATAAATATTTCGACATTTTTATTGCATCAACTATATTATAATCATAAACTTATAAATTAACAAGATATCAATTAAAAATATAAGGCTACCATCGCATTTTTCACATCAATGGTCTGCCAGTTCAATAGTCCGCTTCTTTCCCATAATATAAGGGTAAGTTGGTGCTATAAATAATAGGTTAATTTCACAAGCATTCATCTGGCTTTTCAATAAGATCGAAAGCTCGATAAATAATCATAATACTAACTTAGCCTTATATTATGGGAGAAATACACACGGGCGTATGTTGCCTACATGGGTAGGGTCGAACCTTCATATAGGATTCAAGGATTTATAATTAAATTTAAAATATAATTAATGAGGATCCTTGGTGTGAATATAGACATTTTTTAAACACTGCTGAAGCCTTTCTTGATAACTATGAAAACCGGACTACAGTTGAAAATATCAAAGTTTGATATTTTCTTCAATTTACCCCTCACAAGCAAAAGCCAAAAACATTGCAGCAACCAGAAATTTGGAATAAATTTGCAGATAACTCTATAAATAAAAAACTGGTAAATCTATAAAATGAAATTTGCCCCACCACATTGACAAATACTAAAGAACAAGACAATCAAGAGTGAGTATGCTTTCCGAATACTCTCTATATTCACCTTAGTAAAGAAACCCAACAAAAGCGAAAGCGACACTATTTAAGGTCAGTCAGAATCGTTAGTAAAGAAACCGTATAAAAGCGCTCAGTCAGAATAACCAGTGCCAAATTTTCAAACAAGAGTGTACAGAATAATTTTTCCAAACAAGAGTGTATACAAAGTGCATATATACAAACATCAAAACAAAGGACGAATATCAAGTGTATATACACAGACATCAAAACAAAGGACAAATATCAACCAAAGTGGCAATAGATATGTTTATAAACAGAATGTCATATTTCAGAGAACTATTAAAAATGACCATTCTCTGAAAAAAAAATCCAACTCAAAAATTATTTACTACTACCACCTCCAAATTATAATGTGTAGGTGCTTGTGGATCAGGGTTTTCAAATTGACTTTACAAATCAAGGTTCAACCTTAACAAACTTTGAATCAAGTGCTTGTGGATCAGGTTTTTCAAGTTGGCACAAACTCTAAATCATAAAATAAAAATCATATTAAAATCCCAACCTTAGTTTGCAACATCAAAAACAGTTTGTCCTTTAGAGTAACCTCTTTTGAGGGTAGTATGGCAATTCAAAATTTTCAAGAAATAGATTATCCATATAATATGTGAAGTGTTTTGCTCAAAGTTAAACGTCCTGTACCATTTTATTATCACTAATTCAGTTGCATGGTGTTCATCTAGTTCAAGCAAGGCTCAAGATCACATGTAGAGGAAGTCGAGCAGCAGCTGGCTTCAAGACGCTTACAAATGAGTTGGCCCAAGATGATGTTGGATTATCCGAGAATGTGGTAGAGGATGTAAAGGAGAAGGAAAGAGCTGAAGAGAATCTTGAAAAAAAAAGGTAATATGGCTATGCATTTTGATCATAAATCACTTGCCTATCTTATTTTATATCATAAATCAAAATTAAATGCAAATTCAGTGTTCGAAATATGACTTGTGTCATTTGTTCAATTGCAGCAAGGTGGTGTCACTCATGCAGAGAAAGTCGAGCATAGGCAACTTAAAAAGATACTTATATATAAATTCACACAACTTGAACTAATGAAAGCTGTAATGAGGCAAGCTTAAAGATGTACTCGATGCAAAAGGAAAGAGGAAAGAGTTGAGTTGAATCCACAAACATAGATATAAAAGAAGAGGTAATATTTAAAGAAACTATGACTAATATACCCTTCTTGAATGATCCAGCTAGCTCGATCCTTCAAACCAATAGCTTCTTTCAACTAGCAGCTATTGGTTTGAGGCATAAGCCAGTTAGATCATTCACTACAAGAAAGTATATTAGTCATATTTTCTTCAAATATTACCTCTTTTTTGATATCTATGTTCACCAGCTCTGTAGATTCAGCTCATTCATTTTCATCGAGTATATCTTTATGCTTGCCCATTACATGAAAGTTCAAGATCTTGTGTCAATTTATATATAAGTGTGTCTTTTGAAGCCAGCCTCTGCTCGACTTCCTCTGCACGAGTGACACCACCTTGTTGCCATTGAACAAATGACACAAGTCATATTTCAAACACTGAATTTGCATTTAATTTTGATTTATAATTGAAAATAAGATAGACAAGTGATTTATGATCGGAATACATAGCCATATTACCTTTTTTTTTTTCCACATCTTCGTGCTCTTCAGCTCTTTCCAGTCGCCTTTCTCGCGAGATTTTTTAGAGAGTGAAAGAAAGGGACACTGTGAGGAAAGTGTCGAAAACTCGCAGATTTGACGAGGAGATTTCATACATGCCTTCAAGAAGCGTGTATTTGCTTTGCTTCTAATACGTTGTGCCTCCATGATTTATACCTCACTCTCAAACTCCCTCACCACTTCTCCCGACTCTCAAGGAAAGTTGGAATTATTAATAGGTTTCATTAGAGTGAACTTCGTCCCGTTGAGAAGGTTTGAGTTGTTGCAATGTTTTCGATTAGAAAGACAATTCAAAAGTGAGTGAAATAAGCATGGACGATTCAGGTTCACCCGTCTTGGACTGCGAAAATAAGGAAGCCAAGGAATTCAATACAACAAAATAAGCAAATAGAAGTAAAGGAGTCTTTATTCTAGTCACTTTCGAATTGTCTTTTCAAGCCAAAGATACTGGGATTGCAGAATAAACAAATAGAAGTCAAGGCGTCCAATACAACTAAACCGTCCATCCTTATTTGAGTCACTTCTGAATTGTCTTTTCAAACCAAAGACACGTGAAACTTCTGGGATTGCAAATGGACAAATTTAAACACAACTTCACATCGAACTTTCTTTGAGAGGACAAATAGAAGTCACGGAGTCCAATAAGGATAAATCGTCTATGCTTATTCCAGTCACTTCTAAATTGTCTTTTCAAACACAGACGACATGCGGAACATCTGGGATTGCAAATAGACTAATGTAAACACTTCACTTCCACCTTTGAGAATCGGGAAAAATAATGAGGTATAAAACGGGAGAGCCCTAAAAAAGGCATGTATGGCAACTCCATTCAATTCTAGAAGTTTGTAACCCTCTTCACGTGTCCGTGTCACTATCTAAATGTTGATCACATCACCATCAAATTTGTTTTAGCAATTATGTTTAATTACCGAATACATACAAACCCCAGGTTGAAATTTGAAATTATGAGAAGGCTATGAATATCAGGGGAGGATTTCGAAAATTAAATTGGGGGAACTAAATAATTTCTAGACAAAATTGCATTTCTAAAATATACAAGAAAAAAAAATATTAAAGAAAATACATATCGTTTAAACTTTGTGATTATTAGAATTATGCTCGACGTTCTCTCAAGTCACGAAACCTATTGATGATTGACTCGGTAGTAATAGATCTTGCAATTTCTCTTGCAATTTCCCTTTGAAAGAATTTAGGACAAAGTCTCCATTTTACTTCGAAGTTTGAATTTAAATTAATTAAAATAGTTTGAGTAGTTTCATTAATAAGGCAATAATATCCCCTATATAAATATAATTGCAAAATACGCTAAGCCTAAGTGATAATCTCACACGCTTCGTAATCCTACTTAGCGAAAAAAACATACTTCGTAGTTTAGGTTGGATAAAAAATAATATTATTTTGATCAATAATTTTAGGTTTGGACATTCTAAAAATATTAAAAAACTAACTTGGTAATCCCATTACAGTTTGACTAATATAACCCTTAAGTTGTATTGGAACCTTTGGTGATGGTACTGATCGAGAAGCGGGTAATATTTTGGAGGTGGAAGAGGTAAGCAGTACATTTCTAAATAGTGTTTTGAAATATAACATATTCTCGTCATTTGTGTTTTGGCACGACTTAGGATGCTCTGGTTGATATTCGTCATCCTTACACTCTTTGTTTGAAACAAATTGCCACTGCTAAATTAGCACCATTTATTGTTTGAGAAACATTGGCACTCGTAAATTGGCACTAGTTATTCTGACCCGACCTTAAATATTGTAGCTTTTTTATTCTATTTATTGTGAATGTAAAGAACACTCAAAAAGCATACTTACTTTCACTATGCTGTGGCAGTTTTTTCTTAGCTTATTCATAAGCTTCTTTACTTCTTTACTCTTGATAGGCCTCAAGGAAGGTCGTCTGAAACAAAAAGTAAGTTAACAAAAGGTATCACACAAAAGTCTAATGTAAAGGTAAAATATGTAAGGTAAAACAAGTACAGGCCAACCAAATATGCATCGAGAAGGAAACTAAACTTGAGAATACAAACAAAAATATTATATGCCAAATTAAATGAGCACAATTGTAGCATTTAAATGAGTGTATATGAAGCATTTGAAGCAAAAAAATACAGAGGCATTAATTTTAGTGCAATTGTAAGAAACAAGGGCCATAAATTTAAAGTATTTCCTCAAAGAACTCATAAAAGAACACGGCTAAAATGTTCTACAGGCCGAAGGATTATCAATCAAGTAAATTCGCCGTTTAAACACCGGGCAATTACCGGATCACCACCCGCTTTGCTGGGGAAATACTGCTGGATCAATTCCCCACGAGCATTTAGATTTCTCCGGAAGCCCCAACGTCAATGGTAATCGATCTTATTCGTCATTATTCTTCTCGCTGACGTCATCTCGGACGGCTTCGTTTGAGGGCTCGTCTTCATCCGCATCATCGTCATCGAGGGACGATATTTGGAGAGATTCCATCTTCACTCCGTTCGCAGCAATGTCCATTTCTCTCGAATATCCGAGCATATTTCAATTCACGGCGACAAGAATGAAATGAGGTAGTATTTAACGTGTCAGATGAACGGTAGAGATTTAACCCCTAAATCCAACGGTCCAAAAGTGACCTTGCAAAGCGATGCCGTCTTAACCAAACCCCAAACGGCGTCGTTTGATTTAAGACAATGGCGACTATATTCTCATGAAGAAGGTGTTGCCACGCAACACAAAAACCGGTGTCCAAACAAACACAAAAGTTACCCCACATAAAACATCATCCAACACAAAAATGCATTTCCAAATCTCAAATCACAATTATCATACAAAGAGTTTGCTTAATGGCTTTCAGAGGAGCAATCGCTCTCGGAAAACAAGCAAACACCTCCATTTTCTCGGTCACTCCTCGCCATCTCCTAACAGCTTATGATGCCTCTGCTTCAAACCCTTTGTTCAGATCAAAAGCCCATTTTCCTAATCGTCAATCGGGTATGTGTGTGATTGAAATTTCTGACAGCCCTTGTCCGTTTGTGCTTAAAGTCATGAGCTTTTTTCAATTTTCTTTTGTGGGCTGTCCATTTCAATCTTTCCTAACACTATCTAATTGGGACCGTGGTCTTTTTCTTTAACCTCATTTTACATTTGTGCAAGGATTAATTGATAAAATGAAATAAATTGTTTGATTGTGGTTTAATAATGATAATGGAACCGTGGCGGTTATGGTTGATGTGATGATTTGTGGCTGTAACATAATTGTGGTGATTAAGATTTAAAAAATTTGTTGTGTACTGGTGATAGTTGATCATATTCTTTTCTCATTTATAGAGTAAAAAAGATAATTTTAGGTTATTGATGAGTGAGAAAATGAAAATGGGCAACTATAATATGTTTTCTAGATAATTTTTGTAGGCTATACATATTGCCTAATTTGGACTAAGGGCTGCTTTGCAATTGTTCGGGAATGGGAATAGCTTTGAGTATGTAAGTATTGTGAATGGATATGGGTATATGTCTCATACCCTTTATTTTTTTAGGCAATGAAGCGTTTTCTTTTATATCCATTTCCCCATCATTCCAAGAAGAGTATTTGGATTTTCATGGTGTTTATATTTGATTCCCTTTAGCTTTAGGTAATGAATGGGCTTGTGATGGTTTTAGGAGTGAAATTCTTGATTCGGGCCATAAATGGAACGGTTGTCGATCCTCGAGGGGCTCCCAATAAAGAAAATGTGGAAGACACGTCAGAGAATTGGAAAATTAAGATGCTTTATGACGGGGATTGTCCACTCTGCATGAAAGAAGTGAGTGCTAAAGGAAAAGAAAAGGAAGATTACATTTACTTGATGTTGAATGGAATAAATGTTTCTTGATTACTAGAATGTCAAAAATACCCTGTGCTTGTCGTTGATGTTGATGTTAAATTTTGCTCTGAATAATCTTATTGTAAGGTTAATATGTTGAGAGAGAGGAATGAACGCTATCGAGCCATCAAATTCGTGGACATAAGTTCGGATGAATACATCGCGGAGGACAATCAAGGCCTTGATTACAGAACTGTATGATATTGATATCTTAACGTCTAGTAATTCGTTTTTAGAAGAAGTTTCTGAATTTATTTGCTTATGTTGTTTTCGTTTCTTTTGGTGATGCTTTTAGTTTTCTTGAAAACACAGGTAATGCGCCGAATTCATGCAATTCTATCGGATGGAACTGTTGTGAGAGATGTTGAGGTCGTACTTTTATGTATTTTCCAGTTTCGAAAGTTACTTATTTTCATCATTAGACTATTTACTGACTGCTTTCACCGAGTTAGCTTTGTGTGTCGGTTTCTTATGGAGTTTGCACGTAACTTGCAGGCATTCAGAAGACTTTATGAAGTGGTCGGTTTGGGATGGGTCTACGCCATTACAAAATTCGAACCTGTAAGTATTCCTTCAGCAAGATTACAATTTAATTTAGCAATTAGGAGGAATGAATTCTCAATTTCTGGTATATATATTTTCTTGATGGAAACTTTTTCTTGTTTCTGTTTGTCCCAATACAATCAATGAACGTGCCTTTCCACAGATTGCAAGCATGGCCGATGCTGTTTATGGTGTTTGGGCTAAATACCGTCTCCAAATTACAGGTTCAATTCTTCTCCTTTTTTAGGTGTTTCTTTTTTGTTGATTTTTTGCTTTTTTCCTAATTAAAGAAACTATTTAAAAAAACAAAAAAAAAAAAAAAAACTTTTTACAGGTCGACCACCGCTAGAAGAAGTTTTGGAGGCAAGGAGGAAAAAGGTTTGTTGTTGCCTCATAGTTTATAAACACGTTTTTTCAATACACGCTCGAATGGCATAATTTTTATGGCTCTATATTGCATCTAAAAGAGAAAACTTTGACGGTAAAACAAAGCCCGTGCTCGAAAGCGTACATTACTCCAGTGGATACTATTTCAAAATATATGACAACAACAATGTGCATTACGTAGTAAATTAAAATAATTCACATTTACTGTTAAGTTTTAACCGAAAGCTAGACACTATAAGCACCCATTTTTCGCTATACACAGTGTGTTTGTTTATAAAATCTTTAGAGCTTGTATTGCTGCATTTATTCTTGTGCGTGTGAAAATGAAAGAAGGAAAAGCAGGAGATTTTTTAAGTTAGATGGAATTGCACCTTAATGTCCATGAATAACCTTAGCTTTTGGAAAATAACTATTTAATAAATTTTCTTTGGTTGTTTTTGCAGAAAGAAATTTGTGATGACAGCAAAGTTTGTAAAATGTAGACATGTTGATGCACTAAAAATGTATATCTACACAAAGAATGAGCGAATTGTTTATGTGAGGTACAATGAGAGACAGTGTTTGACCGACAGTTGACACCCTATGTGTGTTGTAATTTTTTATATTGCCACTGCTTATGGAATATTTGATGTGTCCATGAAAAAAGACAGTAATTGTATGTAAAAATTAGTGACAAATTTGGTTGTAAACAAGTCGTTCAAACTTGAATCTTTATTAAATTCGGTTTGTCAAGCTCAACTAGTTTCTCAAAATTTACAAACCAAACTCGAATCTTATTGAGAAGAATTAAAGTGTTTGACCATGTTTGACCGATAGTTGATGCCCTATTTTTGTTTTATTTTTTATGGTGCCACTAGTGGAATATTTGATGGGGTCCATGCAAGAGAGGAATTGCATGCAAAAATTAGTGACATACAGCTGTAAACTAGCCAAGCTCAAACTCGAATCTTTATTAAGTTCAATTTATTAAGTAAACAAGCTGATAAATAAGCTCAACTACTTTCTCATAATTTACAAACCAAACACGAGCCTTATTAAGTTGAACTGGTACAGAGCCCGTACGATGCACGGGGTGCACAATTTTAAGGCTATTATTTATCCAGGTTTATAATAATATACATGAAAAAAGAAAAATGTACGGGATATATATAGTACGTGACCCGTACGAGATATATTTATTTGGAGAATATTATATTATAAGATGCAATATTCAATAAACGTTTATAATACGTAAGAAAATCGTACAATGTTCAATAAAAGTTTTATAATATTCAAGTGGAGTCTTAAAGTCTCTTGTACATTAAGACTACTGACAAAATAATATTTTAATCAATGAGTTTCTTTTCCTTGTAGCCAAATTGTGAATTTGATTTGAGAACAAATCGATATATAGCTGACTTGCTTTTTTCATTTTAGTTTTTTCTTTTTCTTTTTTTTTTTAATGAATTTAAAGATATTCTAAAATATAGCAAAAATTAATTTTTTATTACAATTAAGAATTTTACTAAATATAAACTCTCAATCTATGGTGTTAATCAACGTTTAAGTCTAAAAAATTAAGAATTTTTACCTCTTTTAATCTACGTTTAAGCCAAAAAAACAATAGAGTTATTATAAGTTTATTTTCTACATCTTTTAAAACATTAAAATATGAGCATGTTAGGGCTAACTTGTAAAATAATTAATATATTATCTCACTAAAATATTTATACTAATAAAAATTTAATTTTAGCATATAAATTTATCCCTTGATATAAGAGAAAGTAACAGTTTTACTTATTGTTGTTCACCATATAATATTTAATTATTATTTTATTATATAATAAAAAAGAAATATTGTTAAATAGTGTAGTAGAATTGTTATAAAATTATATGATTTTTTTTTTTTTAATATGGAATTAATATTTTTTTATGATTTGATAATATAAACAAAACTATACTTAACTTTGACAAATAAAACAAATAAATACTTTAGTAAGTATTTAATGTATATACTAAATAGGAATATATTTGGTATAATCAAATACCAAATATAATCAAATAAGTCAAAGTGTACATTTTTATTTGGTATTTGATTTTTTTATTATTAAAATTTTTTCATTATACTTACCTTTTTAAAATAAAACAAATAAATAAATCAATTAAATAAATAAAATATTATAATACCAAAATAGTAATGACATTTAATGCAGTTGACTTTTCTGGATAATAAATGTAGTAAATAGAATATCCTTTTATATAAACTAGTACAGAGCCCGTGCGATGCACCGGGTGCACAATTTTAAGGTTATTTATCCAGATTTATAATTATATACATGAATAAATAAAAATGTACATGATATATATAGTACGTGACCCGTGCGAAGCACTGGATATATTTATTTGGAGAATATTATATTATAAGATGCAATATTCAATAAAAGTTTATAATACGCAAGAAAATTGTACAATGTTCAACAAAAGTTTTATAATATTCAAGTGGAGTCTTAAAGTCTCTTGTACATTAAGACTACTGACAAAATAATATTTTAATCAATGAGTTTCCTTTCCTTGTAGCCAAATTGTGAATGTGATTTGAGGAGTACAACAAATCAATATATAGTTGACTTGCTTTTTTCATTGTAGTTTTTTTTATTACAATTAGGAATTTTACTAAATATAGACTCTCAATCTATGGTGTTAATCAACGTTTAAGTCTAAAAAATTAGGAATTTTTACCTCTTTTAATCAACGTTTAAGTCTAAAAAACAATAGAGTTATTATAAGTTTTTTTCTACATCTTTTAAAACATTAAATATGAGCATGTTAGGGCTAGCTTGTAAAATAATTAATATATTATCTCACTAAAACATTTATACTAATAAAAATTTAATTTTAGCATATAAATTTATTCCTTGATATAAGAGAAAGTAACAGTTTTACTTATTGTTATTCACCATATAATATTTAATTATTATTTTATTATATAATAAAAAAAGAATATTGTTAAATAGTGTAGTAGAATTGTTATAAAATTATATAATTTTTTTTCATACAATATGGATTTAATATTTTTTTATGATTTGATAATATATATAAACAAATCTATACTTAACTTTGACAAATAAAACAAATAAATACTTTAGTAAGTATTTAATGTATATACTAAATAGGAATATATCTGGTATAATCAAATACCAATTATAATCAAATAAGTCAAAGTGTACATTTTTATTTGGTATTTGATTTTTTTATTATTAAAATCTTTTTATTATACTTACCTTTTTAAAATAAAATAAATAAATAAAATATTATAATACCAAAATAGTAATGACATTTAATGCAGTTGACTTTTCTGGATAGTAAATGTATTAAATAGAATCTTTTTTTATATAAGTATAGATATGATATTATATTATATTGCTCAAAATAGTAATGAATTTATTGCATTGACTTTTCAACTTACTAAATTTCGTAAATGGTACCCCTTATTATATAAGTATAGATATAAATTGTATAATATGGAAATAGTAATGCAATAACTGTTGTTGACTTTTCTTTATACTAAATTTGGTAATAGATATACTTTTTAATATAAATATAAATTAGAGTTGAAAATTACATAAAACTCTTTGTTTTTCAAGTCTAACATACAAAAGCTCAACTTGTTTCGTTTAACATCTCTCACAAAGTAAAGTATATTTTCACATGAATTTGAACCTATAATTTTAGTATGCAAGATTTTGGTGCAATTTGGCCCCAAAAAGATCTCACAAATTAAAAAAAAAGAAAAATTAAATGTACTTTCCAATTATTTCCAAAAACTATAACACAAGCTAGAAATGCAAAATATGGAGTACCAAGATCAGGATAAATGCAGAAAAAGCATTTCACTTCACCCAAGTAAAAAAACATATAACCCCATCAAACACATCACTACAACAAAATAGTACCAACCAAACTTAAATCAACATAAATCCATCAAAAAATCCANAAGCCACAAACAACATGGCCTCACTCAACTCAAGTACTCAAGGACACTTAGTCTTATTTCCATGTGTTGTCATATCAGTATAACACTTTCCACACATTTCCCTGTTGCCAAATGTCCCTGGAGGCACACATTTGCACCTCACACAGCAAGTCCCACAAGCCCTTACACACACCTTCTGCCTTGAGTGAAGGCTGCACCTGTGCTGGCACAGCCCGTTGCAATCTGGGCTAGGGCTCGGGCTCGGGCTCGGAGCCGGGGCAAAAGCAAGCGCTCGGGAGAACATCGGGTTGTAAAAATACTTGGAGATATCAAGAGCTGTCGAAAAGAATCGAAATTGTGTACGTAGTCGATTGGGTTAATGATTTGGGAGTACAAATAGTTATGTTTTTTTTTTCTTTTTTAATAAATTTACATAATTTCAAACTGAAATTAACAATCTTATCATTTGTAGAACAGTAAGACTATTGTTTAATCAAACCTAATCGTTAGTACTTTTTTGAACTGATATACATATTTTCAAGGTAAAAATATAATATGATATTTGACCGTATTAATGCTGTCCATTTTTATTAATTATGGATCGACCAGCCTAAGAATTCGTGTTTGTAGAAATATCTTATAAAGTTACATGAAACCATATACACTATGATTACAGTAAAACATGTGCAATTACTAATTAGTTTCAGTACAGTGAATTTGAAAAAATCAGTAAGGGAAAAAGGACAAGTCAGGCTAATTAGTGCATATTGCCAGAATGAGTAACTGTCTAACTGATACCCTCATTCAAAGCCATTTATTTAAACTGTGCATCAGCATGATAGCATCACCAAGATTAATTCAAAATAAATAAGGAAACAGAAAAAAAAAAAAAAGGGAGAAAAGTTGGTATCTTTTGTCAAAATCTTGAATTTATAAAGCAAAAGTACATAAGACAACTCACAGGATTTGTGCATCAACTTCCTCTCTCCTCTGCTAAGCATCTGAACAAGCAAGAAAAAACTTAAAATTAAGGTGAATAAAGGAGAAAAAAAAAGTTACAGTCTTACAGATAAATAATGAACAAATGTCATGTGTAAAAAATGGGTAAAATATTTTTTTTGCAACTTAGTACTTGTTTTAAACTCTGCAATCTACAGTAATATAAATTATAAATATACGATATAATAAAGTACAGCCAAATATAAAATGAACCCACATTAATTAGGAAAAATAGATCATAAAATAAAAATCTGAAAAGATGGAAATTAAAGAAAGTGACTCACATGCAATGCCTGGCTAGCATGGTGTGTTTCTCCATTATTTCTGGGATCAGAGGACACCTGCAATAGCTCAAAAGAATGTTAAATATATAAAAAATAACACTATAAAAAGTAACATAAGCAAGGTGATATAACATTAGAACAAGCTAAGCAGCTACAACTTCTGAAAATAAATACTTAACTAAAGAAAATTTATTGTAGTAATTTTATATTATTAGCTGCATTTTGCTGGAAAATGAAAAATAAAAATTAACAATTTTATATACATATATATTTTATTTTTCTTGCCTGCAAAAGTAAGAGGAGGGAAAAAACCAGTGCAAGAACAAGTTTTGTAGCCATCACTGGAAATAATATGTTGATTTTAAGCTCCACAAGCCCCGGCATGTTAATTTTATAGTGGCATTTTTTTCACTTAGTTTTCCAAGATTACCCCTAAGGCTATTTAATGCCTCTAAAAATTTGTTGGATGATTGTTGTAGGATTGGAAAATACGTATTCTTCTAATTGAATAATTAAAATTAAAATTGATGGGATATAAAACAATAAATATTGATGGTAAAGAATTGGTATTTAAAATTTTGTAAGAAGGTGAATAGTAAACTTTATCATAAATGGTGTAGTAGTGATTGATTTAAAATATTTAATGATGTTAAAAATATTAGGAAGAATAAGTTGGAGTGAAATTTGAATTAAAGACGGGCATCCAATTATGAATCAAAAAAAAAAAAACTTTATTTCCAGTTAATTACTTACCAAGTGATTAATTTTTCCAAAACATGGCCCAATATATGGACTAACGCGTGTGCGGGTTTTAGACTGACAGACTTGGCGAGGTCGTAGAAATACTAATAAATTTATTTATATTTATAATTATTCACAACTTAAAAAAATATATTTATAGATTGCACTAATTAGTATGTTTTAATAAAATTATTTTAAAAAATATTATGTACTTATAATTATTTTATCAATTTTACATAATTATCGTATTTATTGTTTTATAATTATTGTAGATTTTATGGATAAAACTTAAAATATAGTTTTATTACATTTTTTTGAAAAATAAAAACTATAAAACGGGTGCTTTGGTGGCACCTGAACCGCCTATCGCCACCTTATCAGTTTAGAGGTGACTACGCCTACTTGCTCGAGCGCCTTCCTCCATATATTTTGTTCTTAGTGTACTTAAAAAATAAGAATTTCAGTTTACAGTTTCAATACAAAACTAATAATTATTATATCAAGTTGAACCCAAAAAAAAAAAAATGTTGAATAAAATCAGTGCCTAAAATTTATTATTATTAAAAATATATTTTTTCCTAGAATAAATGGCCGTTTCATGATGTACAACAAAGGTCACTCAAAATTAAATGGGTATGGCTCCAGGCTATATATCATCCGCATTGACACAACTGGGCATTTATTTTACTTGTTGGTGGAGATTTTCTTTTTCAGAAAAATTGGGATTTAAATTTTAAAGGCCATTTAATTTCCCATTCCCAAATACCATCTAATAAATCAATGCTAGTACTAATTAAATGTTCTAAAAAAAATCTCTCTTAATTTTCAACTATACACGCATGCTTCAAAGTTCAAACTTTAGGATAAATTTTTAGTATATGATTGTGATTGATATAAGATGGAACAGAAAATTGAAGGTACATCTGAAGAAGAGGTGACAGGATGAAAATAATTGAAGTTGAAGCCAGCTGTTACGTTTTCATTACTCTGTACGTAAAGAGAGAGTGTCATGTTGGGAAACTAACAAACCAGCTTTATGGGCTTTAATGTTTATCCATATCTTTTTAGCCCGGCCCATTAATTGACCCATATCCGAAACCGATCTAGAAGGGTCATTCGGTAACAATGAATGGACCTAATCAAATCGAAGACAACTCGGCCTTGACACTGTCAACTCGGGCATCGACTTGATCAGGTCAATCAGGTTTGCGTGATAAATATTTATTATGAAATACAATATTAATAACACTTTTAAGTATACCATTCAAATATAAATTATTTACTTTTTGTTATAGAAATCTCAAATTTTCTATTTATTATTTTATTTGACCAGTTTTTTGGAAAAATTTGTATCCAAGCAATTTCTAATTAATTTTCACTTGGATCAAGAGTTTTGGTGAAATCCAGTTATTTTTCAATTTTCATGTAAAGCAACAAATTTGGCTGTCACTACTCTCAGCTTTTCAGATGTACAACTTAGCCCTTTTAGACATTATTTCATAAACATATCACGTGCTCACAAGTGTAACCCCATTGAAATGATTTATTAGCAAAATTATATAGTTTGAATTTAAGTTTGAGCCTTTGAGCTCAACTTGTTTATCAAAATTATATAGTTTGAATTGCTCAAAAACTTTAACACAATTTGGATACATAGGGGGAAATTAGTATTTGTACAAAACCTTGATACCTTCAATATCATCTTGATGCAACCCCTTTACTTCACCTTCATGAATTATAGGATACATGACAGCCTCCTTAATTCTACTATGGCCAAGCCCAAGAGCATGGCCCAACTCATGTATCCCAACACTTTGGACATCATATGCGGTCCAATTTTCCGCGGCATTAAAGTGAAACCCTCCCGTCCGGAGGCGGATACGTGTGGGCCAAGGCCGCATCCGGGCCCACAAACGGGTGCCCATCCCCATGGTAAGCGGGCATGTAGCTGATCTTGATATCGGCTTCCTTATATTTGCCCACACGATCGAATTTAAAAGGCGTGGATGTTGACCATGCCTTTAATGCGCGTTCCAATGCTATTTTCTTAGCTTCTTCCTTCACGTTTGTATTGAAAACGTACTTGAGTCGTTTTTTGTGCCATTTTGGACGACCTGAAAAGAATGAATAATGTGAAGCCATATGTAACGATGTTATGCCGTTTTTACCATTGTAGTGATCCGGCAATCCACATCGAGGTTTCCGAATGTGTACTATTGTACTTTTGTCTAGGACTCCCGATATGTTAAGGTTGTAAAATTGTTGATATTTTCTAACCGCAGATTCTAAAGAGTCGTCAAAAGTGTTTCTTTCAGAATAAATGTTATAGTTTAGGTACCCAAGATATGAAAGGTGTTTCTTGAGTTCATACAAGCCTTCCACAATATCTCCCCTTTTAACTCCATCAATTTGGTTAACAAACTCTAGAGGGAATGTAGTTTTGTGCCTTAATTCAAAAGGATGTGCATAAGGTGTGTAAAAATGTAAACACAGTAGAAAAATGTATGGGAAAACAGGGGAAGCCATTTGATTTTTCTTGGTCATTGGTCTATGTAAGCATAAATAATAGGTTTGACTCTATTTTGTGCAGCTTTTGCAGGGGTGATAAGCCAAGATTATTTCATCGGTTGCCTTTTGCATCTTATGGATAATAAGCAAGTAAATTTTATTTATTTAATGTATTGAGATGAGATAACTTTGGTAGAAGTTTGAGTCCCATCAGGCCATCACTATTTCTATGGACTAAAGAAAGGAAAACATATAGAAAATTTGCATTGATTGCAAATGACATAAAGTTGTTGTCATTATCCCTATACCATTTTCATATTTTGTGAGGGATTCTAATGCATTAAATGACATTTATTCTGGTTAATTTTTAGGTAAAAAAAAAAAAAAAAGTCCAATC
>BKCP01001558.1:223472-241227 GCA_008636005.1 Striga asiatica
AAAAAAGTTTTTTTTTTTTTTTGTTTAATTCATAATTTCATATCTATTTATTTATTAATAAAAGTTATTGCAACAACTGATTCTACTCTTAATCACAACAAATGCAACAACTGATTCTACTCTCAATCACAACAAATGTAATGTGAGAAACAATAACATTATCATCCCCTCATCTGCTTGTACAAAGCCTTGATTCCATTAATATCATCAACATGTAATCCTTTCTTCTCCCTTGGATAAATTACCGGGTACATGATAGCCTTAAAGATGGTGCTATGACTAAGCCCAAGAATGTGGCCCAACTCATGAAGCCCAACGGACTTCACATCGTAAGCATCTCTTTTACGGGCCCAAGACCAATTCTGGTGCAAGTCGAAGTGGACCCTCCCGTCCGGTGGGGGGAAACTGTGGGCCAACCCTCCGCCGGGAAACGGATGCCCGTCCCCATGGTCCCCACTCATAAAGCTAAGTTTAATATCCGCTCGACTGAAATTTTTCACAGGATAAAATTTAAAATGAGTTGACGATTGCCACTCTTTCAGTGCACTCTCTAGCGGTGGTTTTGCCGCGTTTGGGACATTCCAATCGAACGCGTAGCTTAGGGTTTCCTTGCGCCACTTGGGATTACCTTGGTGAAACGAATAACGAGATATCGTGTGAAACTGGATATCGTTATTGGGCTTTGATAAATCGAGCGTGCCACATTGTGGCTTAAGTATTTTTGTGACTAGGTCGCTGTCTGATATTCCAGTGACACTGATACCGACACCGTAAACTTTTTGGTATTCGTTTGGGGAAGATTCTAATGAATCGTCGAAAATATTTTTGTGTTTTCCTTTTTTATCGTTAGGGTATGTAATGATTTCGTGTCGTTTTTGGTTTTGTGTCACTTTGTTTAAAGGCTTGAGTGATGGTGAATCGTTTTTTATGGATGCACATAAATGTGCATGGTGAAAGTGAAAATGAAAGCAAAGAAATAAAGAAATGCATAAGAGAACTTGAAATGTCATCTTGTTTAAAATGCTTGTTGATAGTGTTTGAAAATCACTCATTGAGCTTTTTTAGCGATTGTTAGAGGTCTAACATGAAGCTGTGTTTTAAATGGAAATATGAAGTTATAAGGAAATGTTTATTTAATCATTTTTTCCATGAAAGAACACACGAACAACAAAAGTAAATTACAGATGAATGTCGTAATCCATCTCGACTTGAAGAGATATTTAAGGATGTCAAAAAGGAAAAGCAGAGAACTAAAAGAAAATTACACATTTAAGATTCATAATAAAGCTTTACCCTTTCAATTCATGGTTAGTGATAGAAAAATTCAACAGTAACATATAAATTTCTAATCGATACTTTAAAGTCGAAAAACCCTCTGGTCATATATAGTTCAATTCCAAAAAGGTTTGGCCTCACAATTCAGTTATAACACCAACAAAAAAATAAATAAATAAAATGAAATAAACAAAACAAAAGAAAATTGATCCCCTACTGAATTGATATGAATATGATTTGCTAGTGTTTGATTGGGTACATTAGTGATGCTTTAATGTCCCACATCGAGTATGGAGCAATAACCAAGTAAAGGGGGCACATACAAATAACAAGGGAAGACCAATTTTCAGAACTTGCCTTAAACTAATGAGTAAGGAAAACAAAGCGGGCGGTGAGAACTGGCCGCAGCACCCACATTCATTCATTTGATTAGTGGTGCATTAATTTGTGGAGGGGAGATAGGCTGGCCCTGCGTTGACGCTGCTTACTTTGCAGAACTCGCTTGTGCGGGCCTCCCCACCCCCAAGCCCAGTTTTTAAGTGTTAGCAGTCTGATTAAAAATAAATAATGGGCCCTGGTATTGTCCCGTCTCGGTAGGATTGTAAAAGCCCAATCTATATTGTAAAAGCCCAATCTATTTAAGTTGTCTAAGCAAGCTATATATTAATTCAGAAGCTACATATTTTGTTATTAGGCGTAAATTTTTAATTTACTTTCAATCTAAAATTAATTAAATTTAAATTATTTATAAATATGTTGATTATTTCTAGTAATGTAATATTATTTTTTATTATAACTATTAAATTGTAAATATATTTAAAAATTAATAATTTTTATATTTTTTATCAGTTTTATATATATAATATATTAAATTAATCATCTATTGAGAGCTTCAATTTAACATACATATTATATTGTATGTATAAAAAAATTTATATTTATCATTATAATAATAATAATAATAATATTGTTTTTTAATATTAACTAGAAAAAGAAAATTATTCATCAATATTTATATTTCAAATATTTATATGATATAAGTTATAAAAATTATTATAATATAACACATGTAACTCTCACAAGTATCAAGTATCATTCAAAAATATAAAATAATATATATTTTTTTAAAAAAGTAAATAAAATTTGAAATAGTTTTTTTTCATTAATTTTAAAATTTAAGAATAATTGTTTAACGGGTGTTGTACTAGTATATTTGTAAAGAAGAAATTAGCAATGTAATTTGAGGAAATTATAATTTATATCGAGATTTTCATCCCTCCCGTTTCCATATGTTAATTGAATTAATTCTTAGCTTACAAACATGTTTGTCTGGGAACAGGTGATCAATTTTAATGTATATTTCAAACAGGACTCTAAAAATGTTGGTGTTCATGAGGAAATTATACTCTAGACAATAATATANAGATACGTTTGACTGAAACACTCATGTATAACAATAATCTAGTGATGTATATATATTATTTTCATTTTTCGGAAACTTGACATTCTTTTCTTTTATCTTCATTTTTTGTTTGTTTGGGTATTTAGAGACGGTATAAATGACTTATTTCATATCTAAATAAAGATAATTTGCTAGGTTCAAATTTTGATATAAGATTAGGAAGATTCGTACACAAAATTGATTTTTATCCGTTATATCAACACATGCACACACCTACCTGTATAGATATAAAAATCCCGATAACAACAAATAAATTGTTGATGAAACTCAAAAACGGCATTTTCATTTGATCCATTTTGTTCTCTCTCCTTATCATTCAGAAGAGAAAAATTAAAACTAAAAAAGTTATTTCCCCTCATAAATTTTTTCCCTAGTTAATTATCACCACTATAAATATCAAAATAGATAAATAAACATTATCTTTTTGTATAAAATGTAGCTCCAGGTGGGAACAGATGGTCATAGGTTATAATTCATAGCCATATAACATAATCATACTGAACAGTCTCAACTTATTTAATCATAATTTTTTGTGTGAGATGGTCAATTGTTAGGTGTCGATTCATATTACTATATGAACAAAAATGTATATTTGTATGGTTATACTGTCAAATATTATATTTTTGTGTTTATTATTATTTTTAGACTATAATACATTTTAAATATATGAAAAAATTGTATACTTGTGCAGTTTTGTGTACTAGCTGATTTGATTACCCTTACACTATCACCATCATAAAACGCAACTTGCTTCATCTTTTTAGAAAAAGTGAAAAACTACATAAAGAGCAACTTGCTCAACTAAAAAAACATGTATAAAATATACGCACAAGAACCGCAAGATCATCAAAAAATCTATAAAATAAACACACATGCACCATTCTACACCCTCCTCCCTCAATAATCAACCAAAAAAACAAAATTAAGAAAAAATCATGTGGGCAATCCTCTTCTTCCTCCTCCCCTTCCTCCTCATCCTCTACCTCCAAACCCAACCACCCAAATCGGGCCGGGCCCCCCGCCCTCCCGGCCCGGCGCATCTCCCCCTCATCGGCAACCTCCACCAATTCGACGGCCGCTACCCCCACACCTATCTCCACCGCCTCTCCCTCCGATACGGTCCCCTCGTCTCTCTCCGCCTCGGCTTCCGAAATGTCCTCGTCATCTCCTCCGCCAAAATCGTCCACCAAATCCAAAAATCCCACGACGCCACCTTCTCGGGCCGCCCGGCCCTCGTAAGCCTCCAAAAACTCTCCTACAACGGCATCGACGTTGCCTTCTCCACCCACAATGACCTTTGGCGCGAGATGCGTAAGGTCTCGACTCTCCATCTCTTTAGCCCAAAACAGGCCCAATCCTTCCGGCCCGTTCGGGAGGATGAGGTCTCCCGAATGGTCCGGAGGATAGCCTCGGATGCCGCGGCCTCCCGAGCCACGAACCTAAGCGAGATGATGATGATGCTGACGAGCAACATGATATGCCGAGTGGCGCTCGGGAGGGGGATAGGGTACGAGGAGGGGGTAGAGTACAAGCGATTTTTCGAGCTCTTTAACGACGTGCAGGGAGTTCTGACGGGGCTTTTCTTGGAGGATTATTTCCCGGGCCTCGGGTGGGTGGATCGGTTAACCGGGATGAGGGGGAGGTTGGAGAAGATCTTTGGGGAGTTGGATAAGTTTTATGAGGAGATGATTGAGGAGCACTTGGATTATGAGAGTAGGCCAAAGAGCATGGATGGGGATATTTTGGACCTTTTGCTTGGGGTTAAGAGGGATGGCTTGTCTAGTGTTGACCTCACCATGGATCATGTCAAAGCACTTCTAATGGTAACAATCTTTTCTTTTTTCTTCTTCAACCCTAAATTTCTACTTTTTCCACAATAATCAATGAATTGAACTCATTTTCTTCCTCTGCAGAACATCATAGTAGGAGGCACAGATGCAATTGCAGCTGTTGTAGTATGGGCCATGACAGTCCTCTTGAAAAACCCAACCATGATGAGAAAAGCCCAATCCGAACTCCGACAGCTCGGTCGAAAGGAACTAATCTCCGAAACCGAAATCCCCAATCTACCCTACCTACGCGCACTCGTCCAAGAAACTTTCCGACTCTACCCGCCGGCCCCACTCCTCGTCCCGCGAGAGACACTCGCAGAGTGCACGATCGACGGGTACAAAATCGAGCCCGGGACCACGGTCCATATCAACGCTTGGGCCATGGGGAGGGACCCAGAGTTTTGGGAGAAGCCCAACGAGTTTCGGGCCGAGAGATTCCTTGAGAGGGAAATCGACATCAAGGCCCGTGATCCAATGTTGATCCCATTTGGAATGGGCCGAAGGGGTTGCCCTGGGATGGTGATGGGGCTAGTGGCCACCGAGCTTGCCCTAGCCAACTTGTTGTATGCTTTTGATTGGGAATTGCCGCGCGGGATGAAAGAGGATGATGTGGATTTCGATGTCTTGCCGGGGATGACGATGCATAAGAAGAGCGCGCTTTGCGCGGTGGCCAAAGCCTATATTGTGCATGATTAGTGGGTTTTTTAAGGTTATTGTATTGGATTTCAGTGAATAAATAAATAGGGAGAGAACCAATGTCTGCAAGATATATATACTCTTATTCTTTTCCCCAAATGACCACAAATTGAAGGGGAAAAAAAAAAATGTTTTCATTATCCTTTTCTTGGTGTTTCTGCTTAACCACATCGATTAAGCACGACACCAAATAGAACACTTGAAACCGTAGCAAGCAGATTTAACAAACCAAAATGCAGAAACTCAGCATAATCATCGAGCAATGGAACTGGTAATCGACAACAATGAGTGGTAAACAGTATCTGGGGAAAGGCCTTTGAAGTTTGAACGCAAATTACAAAGCTCGCATGAATTTAGCATGAGGCATTCTCTTTACCAGACCTGATACGAATAAATACAATTCACTGGAAATTCCCAATTTGATGAAGGTCGAACAGCAGTGTAATTTTAACTGTGTCAACATCTGATAGAAAACTTTCTTATGTAATTAGTAATATCAAGCATCAAATGCAGCTCTTAATCTACACTGCTAAGAAACAAGAGTGGAGTTGTCATTCATAAATCCATATATACAATATAATATTCCACGATACCTTTACCAGGAATGAAATCTGCTTTCTCCATTGGGGCAAAAACTACAAGAATGTCAACAAACTATTTGACGAGCTGACATCTTCTACTCATGAACTGTGCAGATAACTGAATGAAACTGTCCGAATAAAACCAAAATTTGCCTTCTGCGTGTTGGTGAATGGAATCAAAAATATTTTGTCCATCAAAGAACTGACACTTCAGTGACTACTGGGAAGCACATGATAGACAAGTACTATCCACAGGCTCAAACTTTTTCTTTTTACCATTTCTACTGTGTCAATTATGCTTTTTCCCCAAAGTTTGGAGAAAAAATTCCAAAATTCCCAGCTAACATACTGCTTAGAAACTCACATATCACAGGCAGAGAGCAGTCACCCTCAACTATTGAATAAGTTTCGAAATTTACAGTTCGGTCCATAACATCTTTATAAGGCTAGAGATAATTGCCCTTCTGGTTCTTCAAGGAGTTTCAAGACTGCACGGTAGAAGAAACACGCCAATACAGACAATACAACAAAAAACACTAATAAGATTTTTTGCTAAAGTTGTTCTAGCTGTCCAAGGAAGCAAACCCACCATATATTTATCTCTGGAAGTGCTGTTAAATGTTTAAGGTGAAATGTCACTTGATTAGTCAAGCGTGATCCAGAAAAGACTCCTCGACAGCAAGACAGCATCAGAAGCTCTATACCAAACTAATACAGCCCAGTTTTTGTTGGTATACATAAAAGCATATGACTTTCTCTTTCCATACAATCAATAACACATTAACTTATCTACAAGTACTACTACCAGAAGTCCTTACCAACAGAAATGTAAATATGATCATAGGTTGCTATTCATTTGTCGCATATACAACATGATAGAAAAATAAATATAAAATTAAGAAAGATTTATTTATCTCAACAAAGAACAAACACCATAGTCAAGATGTTGTGTATTTAAATTTCTCCATCAACGTATCTATTCACATAGAAGGCCTTCTAATGCCAGAAGAAGAACGATACAGATATAGACCAAAACAACAAGAGAAACTAGATCCTCCAGTGCTTCAAAATCATTCCATATCAATATCTAAGGTTTTGCATAATAGACTAACAGAAAGGACATAAGCAAGACACATAATAGAGAGTGAAAAGACCCAAAATACAAGTGAAAAGAAAGGAGAAACATTTTAAGACCTCGTGATCATGCTACAAGAACGAGCCAACCGAAAAGTCAAGCTGCCTCCGTCCAGTGTTTGCTCGCCCTCGACAGGTCCGCACTCATACTTCTTCCTGCAGCCCGGGCAACGTCCGTCTTCTTCAAGAATTCTCTTGTGACAGAAAAGGCAGAGCCTGAAGCCGCAGGGACAAGGAAGAAAACTCGAATCTGTACAGTCGAAATCCTCAAAGCATATCGGGCATGAAGTGGGAACCGGCCCAATGTTCTTACATCCCCAAACCGAACCCCGACCTAAGTGCCGCTCTGAGTTCAGGGGAAAGCTATATTGCTTCGAAAGATTTGGCAAATTCTGAGGACGGCAAGCATCATCAGGTCGCCAAGCACAGCAATTGACCATAGCTCCCTTCTTCCCTGCACTCTCTGGAATCTCCGAAGCAGTTTCATGCTTATTGGGTATCGACGAACCAAACCCAGTTTTCGGACTGCAATCTTGATTCTTGTCATCTTTTGCCTCCAAAGCATCAGCCACAGCCTCCCAATCATCAAGGCAATCATCTCCTTCACCGCCAGCATTCCCACCATCTTCATCGTCACTATAGCTTCGGCCATTGCTGCTGCTGCTGCTACTTCGGCCACTGCTGCTACTGCTTCTGCTACTGGCGGTGAAATTGACCCCAGAATCAGTACTTCCCAACAAGCTACTGGTGTGGCTGGTTGGGCTGTTAGAGGGCAGGGACTCAGTGTCACTGTAGTGATGCATTGAAGGCTCATAAATTTCCTCATTTCGAGTCTTTATCTCGAGCTTCTCCACTGGTCCACCCCTCTTGTTCGGCATATGCACTGATGGCCCTTCGTGTGAAGCTCCTCCACCATTGGTGCTCTCCTTGCACCCACCCTTTTTTTTCACTGGAAGTGTATACAGGTAAAACAAACTTTATCAGAAAGTACATATTATGGAAATATGAGCTGAGATCAATTTATTGCTCAGAACACAATCGAAAGTTGAAAACATTGAAGAATATAAACCATAAGAGTAATTATGTAACTATGTACTGGTGTATATGGGAGACAGAATGCAACATATTTGACAAACCTTGAGAAAGCCACTGCTCACGGCGGACATCAAGCTTGCTCTGCTTCAGTTTTGCAGAACGGTTTCCCTAAATTGAAAATTTATCAAAGAAATCAGGAACAACATAATAAATTTTCCATAAACCTCCGAACCAATAGCTGAAAGTAAGATGTTCAATAATTTAAGAAAAAAAAAAATTACAACTTTACCGGATAATTATAGTGAAAAACAAGAGAAAACAACAAAATTGCGAAAGAAGAACTTGAACAGACAAACGGAACCAATCGACAAATCGAACCCCAATCCAATCAGAATTTTCCCCCAAAATGCATAAAATGAAATAATAAGTTCAACCGCATAAAATCGAAGAAACACACAATCAATCATGGAGAACAAGCAGGACGAATGCGCGTCAAAGGGTTTCTCACTAAAAACAAAATCTTTCAATTGAAGAAAACAAATTACCCTCTTTTTCTTCGAGAAGTCCTTGGGGTTCGATGAGCCCACGGCGATGGAGACGTTGAGGATCGAATCAGACATCGTGGCTGAGTCAACTCGTTCGCGAGCCGGAAAAGCCTAATCGGAGATAACTAGAGATAGAGATAGAGAGAGGATGTTGGATATAGAGAGAGAATGAGATTGAGAATGTGGATAACGGAAACCGCTCTGCTTCGCTCCAACCCTTTCGTTTTTTCGACTCTTCAAAACAACAAAGCGTGAGCTGCACAACTGTGATGGTCTGTATATATGTAAAAATTTTGGATGACGATTGTGCCCTCCATATCCTACGGTATTTTCGGTTTGCGCACCTGAGGTAGTGAGGTGGACCTGAGAAAATTAAAAATTTTAGTGGATATTTTTTGGGGGCCTTTTTGCTGGTTGTCACCCTCTTCATGCTATTAAAAACATGGTTATTTTTTTTAATCTAAAAAAATATGTATTTGGCGATATTTTCAGTATATTATATTATAATGTTGCAGTATTTCCATCTCGTATTATAATCGAGATGAATATATCATATGGGAATTATTGTATTCATTTATTTAATGTATTGATTAATAAATGAATAAAAGGCTCGTGCTCGGGTTGGGTAAGCTCATGAAAGTTCAATTCAATTCGGTTCGAATAGTTTAATGAATCTAAAACTCTAAACAAATTATTGTTGAGAAAATTACCTGCCTCACGAGCGACTTAAAGTTTATTGCCCCAAAGACGAGATCAATTTTCTTATTCCAATTATCAGATCTTGATTCCATATTTAAAACCTAATTAATTATGAATGATAAAACACCAAATACCGAATGCTTTTAATTCATCAAAAGGGAGAAAATCGCGATGGCTATCCACGCCCTCCACACGCCACCGTTGTCGATGTCGTTCCCCGGATTCTCTCTGGTGTCGTTGCAGCCGTCCTCCTCCTCTCTGCCACCGCCGCAGCTCCAGATTTCTGCAACAGCCTTCGTCTTGTAGAAATATGGAGCCTTCGTGAAAAGATTTCTTCAACAACATCGATTTCACCAGATTTCTCCAGATCTCGGCCGAATTGGTGTTGTTTTGATCGAATACTTTCATCATCGGATTTGTTATGATGCCACTGAAGATAACGTTGGAGATGTTGTTTTACTTCATTAGATTCGTGTCCGTTTCGTCAAAAATTGGCCTCGCAATTCTCTAGTGGCCTTCTCATGCCAGTAACCTTGCCCCGGGTAAGTAGGTTACAGGACAAAATATTTAAAATAGAACAGCAATTGCTCTTTGATTTTCTCGATATCACACATGCAAGATGTTTGATGAAATGCGTGTGTGTATTTTTTCAGTTTTGTTTTCCTTTTGCATATGAAACAATAGTTTTCCTATCCAATTCATTTATATTTGAAGTTTTTTTTTTTTTTTTTTGCCATGTTGATTATTGTTGTATGCGTACCCGTTCATGTATGTTTGAAGTTTATTTAGTATAAAAAAGATATGTCTTTTGTTAATATGCATATTGTATTAGGTAATTTGTTTGTTTATTTTTCTTACAAATATGGTATAAAATAAACTTGTTATATGTGTCAGTGTAGTGTACCAATTGGCTCGGACTGCAAGTTAAATTTTGTATGATAAGGATTTCTTGGTGTTGCATGTGTCTAGAACAGTAAATGAATTTTGGAAACATATGGCCTTATTTGTTTAATAATGGCAGTGATAGTAATGTTTTTATCGCTGCTTTTGCGGAGTATTTCATTTCAGAAGAGCCCATTGAGGTTGATACCTTTGACATTGAGAGTGAGCGGCTAAGGTATTCATACTTGTTGTTCAAACATGGAAGAATGACACAGCAAAACTGTCTGAGAATGACGATGAATCTCTGGATCCATTGCTTTCAAATTATCGGAATTTGTTGTTAGTTCCTTCCATTTAAGTAGCATATGGATTTCTGCATTAGGTTTAATTATTTGTGTTGGCATGAATTTTCAAACTTTTCAAACTGTTTTTCTTAGTGCTATTTGGTGTAATTTATGGGACAATGTAGACAAACTAAACGGTGGTTCTTTATTTGGATAACATGTGGATGGAAAACTTTGAGTATTTATGATGTTTATCTATCGTACCAGGTTTCTTTTTCGTTATTTTTTGCATGGTATATTTTTTGTATTTGTTTTTTGGGCAGTATCTCAATTTTTTTTTTCTCTTTTGGATGCGTGGTGATATGAAGTTTTAGATTTGTTAAATGACTGGGGTTACTCTTGGTACTATTTGGTTTATTTTGTGTAACATCGGTGACAATCAATTCGGTTGTTTATTGATTTATTTATAGAATATTTGTAGTATTTTTTTTTTTTTTGTAAAAGAATATTTGTNAGAATATTTGTAGTATTTTTAATGTTTACACATGACTATCAAGTTCTCTTTTTGCCATATTTTTTATGGTATAATTTCTGGAATTTTGTTGGTTATATATGCATAAGATATTTTTTCATGTCTAATTATTTTATTAGATATTAGGTATTCTTTGTGTAGTTTACATTTCTGACTATTTTCGTATACTTTCAGTTATTGTTAGGTTTATTTTATGACTTATTAATTTTTTTTTCAACAAACTTTATACATTAAAAAAAATCTTAAAAACACAATACTTAATAATGAGATATACTTTTTTAACTAGTAGCTTTTTTTACCAAGAAATAATTACAATTGACCAACTATATAACCGCATTTGTAGATAAATATAATCATGAGTTGTTAATGGCAAATATATTAAAAAATAACTTATAAAAGAAAGCATAAATTACTTTAAAAGATTTGAAACATTAAGTGACAATCAAAATACCAAATTTGAAAATACTTGCCAAACAATAACCTCAATTGAGCATTGATTACAAGAAACCATAACGGATCGCAGCTGTAGTTTTGTTTCCATTTTTATGCACTTCTCGTCATTTTGTAGAAGAAGTTTTATGAAGAGTACAATTATGTGATAAAACTTTGTGTCTCGTATTTAAGGTATTGATGTAAGTTAGGAACGTTTCACTGTCTTTTAGCCATTATTGTTCATGTACATGAACTGTATGTATATCGTTAAAGTTTGGCTCAATTATTTCATTTCAATATCGTAAAAAAATAATAATAAAAAGTTATTTACGACAAGCTCAATTTAACTTGATTAATAAATGTATTCAATTAGTTATTTGAGCTCGACTCTTTTTAGTAATAAATGAATAACTATTTATCGAAAATAGTAAGCAAAAATTTCGGGCAAAATTAGTTAATGCATACTAATTTTGGATTTTTTTTCTAATTTTGTATTTTTTTTCTAACAAAAAAAATCGGGCAACATTTAATGCTCCCATCAAAACTGTGTATAGTACAATTCAAATTCAATAATTGCGATTGTGAATATTTTTTAAAATTTAGGACCGATTTTTTCAATCATTTTAGAAGAATTTGCCAACCATTTCTTAAATTACGGATTTTGTTCAACTTAAAATTTTAAAGCATCGATTTCAAAATCTGGTGTATATCAAATTGTATGCATTTCAAAATTCAAAAACACTCATGCACACATTTTTTTAGATATAAATATGTTTTTGAAATTTTGTATCGATTTTTCCCATCATTTTCGAGGGATTTTCTAACCATTCCTTAAATTAAGGATTTTGTTCACTTAAACTTTCAAATATCAACGTCAACATATGGTGTATATCAAATCAAATTGTATGTATTTCAAAATATAAAAACACCAATGCACACGTGTTTTAGATATAAACTCCATACAATGAAGGATTTTGTTTAATTTGACATGTATTTTATAAATCACACCATTTTAAAATTTTATTTTGTTTTTTCGTGATTTCGAATTTGAAATCCTCTACTGGAGTAATTTATAATTACTAATATTTCATATACTTTTAAACATGTTTTTCCGATAATTTTTTTACACATTCTATATAAAATATATATATACGTGTGTGTGTGTGTGTATGTTAAATTTAAATGTCCTTAGACATGCATGTTTTGATTACAAAATAGTTTAGAAAAATTTTAGATGAATTCAAATTTTTTAAGAATAATATATAATATTTTACGTAATCTTATATATGCTATATAATATTTTAGGTATTTTTAATATTTTAAACATACATATTTTATGTTATCTTAGACAAGATAATTTTATATTGTAAATTATATCACATATTAACCCCGCTTTTTTAATTTAAAATTATTATTCAATATTATTTACTCACTCATTAATTTATGATTATTATTTAATATAGTTTACTCGTGCATCGCACAGGCTACGCACTAGTATATATATATGGGAATAGAGTGAACGAATTTTAGAGATTATTCTAATTTATAGATAAGGATGTTAATAAACCCAACGTTCGTGAACAAAAGTTTGTTCGTGTTTGACAAAAGATCATTCGTTTGTTAATCGAGCCGAGTTGGAACAAAATATTAGGCTAGTTTAATAATCGAATGAATACGAACTCATTCATGAACGTTCGATAATGTTCGCGTACATTAATTTAATATAAATTTACTTTGATTTTTATATATAGTTTTAATAAAAAATCTAAAATATAAGAAAAAAAATATTTTATTTTTTTATTTTCGAATTTGAACAAACAAAATATGAGTTAATCAAATGTATTTAAAAAGTTAGTGTCCTAAATTATTTCGAACTCGAACTTTGACGAACAATTAAACGAACGAGCTCGGACATGATTTTTCGCTCGAAATATAAAAGAACGAACACGAACACTATTAGGACGTAAACGAACACGAGCTTGAAATGCCCAAACTCGGCTCGTTCGGCTCGATTACAGCACTATCTATAGATATCCAAAATTGAATATGATGCATCTTTGGAGACTGCATAATTTCAAATCATCATTATGAATCTATATATGTACTTAGTATTGAGATGACTTATAATAGATGATCTCTAGGACTGTACCAATACGAATACAACATTCTTAAATGGACAAGGCTGTTTCCAGAAATTTGGAGACCCCAGACAATTTATTGAAGAGTGGCCTGTTATCGTATTTTCATGTTTTCATTTTTTTTAATTGAACAAATAATAATAAACATTGCCGATAATAAATACGAAAAATACAATGAATATGAGAAAGATAAGTAACTTAAAATACAAAAACTTACAACCTTCTCGTCTTCTTTTGGGTTGTACAAAATTATTAATCAAGTTTCATAACCAAATTTTCTTTCAATGGATAACATCGCCAAACCATTCAATCTATCCTGAGACATACTTGACCAAAGATAATTTTTTATCAATTAAATGTGAGATTTGGGGTTTGAATCGTTTGATTTTGTGAAGTGAAACTCGGCTCGGGAAGAAGAAAGAAAGTAAATTTTAAATTTATGTAAATGGATTTATGTGAACGGATTGGGCCAAGCCGAACACAGATATATAAATATATAATACATAAATATATATCTATATATGAGGCTTAAAGTGTTGAGGCCCTATGCAGGTGCCTTAATTTTTTGCCCTAAAGCCGGCTCTGTAAATGGAGAACTGTTGATGAAAACTTTATAGATCAACCAAAAGAGTTCCATGCATGAAAAAACCAAAAATAAAAGGACAAAATTGCTTTTGTATATATGCTGAAAGAACCATACCAAACAGTGGTACAAATGATATCATCGAGCTACCACATCGATTGGCTTCATGATGGTTGAAAAAGATAACTAAGTGTAAGTCAAGAGAAGTGAGAAAAAATTATTATGCTCTCAATGAATTGGCCTTAAATGAATTTAATAAGAATAAGCAACCATCCATATAATATATTGGAAATCAGTTTATATACTTCTTAGTGAGTAGTGACCAATATCTTGCCGAATGCCAGTGAAAAGGTAGTCAGATAAGATATTTTAGAAGTTGCAATTTGCAGCAAGAAGTATGTGAACATGAGAAAGGAAGAAAAAAAGAAAAAAGAGTGAACAACATATTAATGTTAAACATAAATTTAAAAGTTCACCTTTTCCTTTATCAAGGCATCATATATAAGATCAGATCTTCCAATAAGAAAAAGGAAGTCCAATATTGGCGTTTGAAGCTTCTCCCATGAACCTGATACCCAGCGGGCCTCCTTAATGGGCCGTAGGGGACTGTTATTCTTCTCTAAGTCCATTATGAGACGGATCCATATAAATTTTGCGTGCAAAGAGCATTTCGAATTTCCCATTTATGAAAACCTCAAAAAACTGAAAAAAAAAAAAATATATATGCATTTGAAAAGTATGGTGACACGTTAATATCGACTATATCATGCTATTAACTAAAAGCAACAACTCAAAGCATACACATACTAGTGTAGGGATAGGAAAAAATGGGGTTTTGTTCAAAGTTTTTCATGCAAATGGTGCAAGCAATTGTTAAATTGCGACTATGATAAGTGACAATTCAACTTCCAGTGGACCTGTGTATTGGAAGGATTATTATGTCATTCTGCCACACAATCTACCATATATAATTAATTGTCGGCACTTAGCCAAGTGTAAATAAAAAACTCTAGCTAAAACAAATTTGCTCAAGGGGTAGTAACGTGACAAGGAGGAAAAGTAGCAGGGTAATAACGTAACAAGCAAAAAATTTACCATCATATCATTGCAGTCACAAGACTCACAACTTCTTGCAATGATAGTAATAATAGCTGTAGCCTAGTCTCTAACTAGTAGTCAATTGTATTCTATCTACGGTCTACCTCGCATTTGAATTGTTTTTTTTCGTAGTTGGTAGTTCTAGTTGATTGCAACTTAAGCATTTAAAATTCTGCAAATAAGTAATTATTTAAAGAAAAGACCTTTAAGAGGATATCTATACTTATATAAAAAGAATTACTATTTACTAAATTTAGCAAGCAAAACAAATTTCAAAATTTCTAAATAAGGAAGGGATAGAAGTTTAAATAAAATATGGTTGCTTTAACAAACTTACTAGTGAGCAACCCATGCGATGCACGGTGAGGCTTGTTCCTCAAAACCTATTTAAAACTTTATTTCTAAATATAATTACTAAAGTTTAAACATTTTATTTTGGCAAAAAATTAGATACAGAGTATGAAAAATCATATATTGTTGAACAGTTCCCTATACACAATATTTTTTATTTGAATATGTGGCAAACTTTCTTGTCAACAAATTAAAATTTTCAAACAATTGTGTGAAAAAAATTTAATTATAATATATTATTTATAGTGTAATAAATCGTAATATATTATTTTTAGTGTGATAAAATGTGTTGGGATAACTATGACCATTTGAAAAAATATTTAATAGTATTCTTAAAACTTTAATAAATGTAAAAAGATAAATATGACCATTTGAAGAAATATTTATTTGTAATCTTAAAATTTTAAATTTTGATAAATGATTGTATATATGCGCCAAGTTTTTAGGAACCAATCGATCATATAATATAAAATTCTTATATGATTTCCAGAGTCTTACGAATGTGACATGAACTTCATTTTTTAATTTCAAATTTAAACAAATCAAAAGACAAATTATTAGGTAGTTATGAAAAAAAGTATCCAACAAACTATTTTTTAATTTCAAATTTAACAAATCAGAAGACAATTATTAGGTAGTTATGAAAATAATCTCCAACAAACTTCAAATTAAACGACACACAACCATCAGATTTGGAGTTGGTTGCAGTCGGTGATCACCACCCGTCTCGAGGTCCGGTGGCTCCCCGACCCGACATTCTCCACCGCCTTCAATATGTCGTACTCCTCCACCACCTGACCGAACACCACGTGCTTGTTGTCAAGCCACTTCGTCCTTGTCGTGCAGATGAAAAAGTACGTGTCATTTGTCCCCGGAATAGCCTTCGCCATTGACAGGTCCCGATGTGCTTTCTCATGATGTTCTCGTCGGTAAACTTGGCGTTGTAGATCGACTTGCCATCGTTACCCGCAGTGAAGTCACTGCTCTGACAAATGAAATTGGGGATTATACGATGGAAGGATGACCCTTTGTGGTGGAGGGGCTTGCCAGATTTGCCGACGTCCTTCTTGTTGGTGCATAGGGCGCAAAAGTTCTCGTCGATCTTCGTGACGACGTCGGCGAAGAGCTCCATCACGATTCAACGGCGGGGCTGCTGATGGTTATGTCGAAGTAAACCCTAAGATTCGATAGGTTGATTTGAATTTTTTATTTAGGAGTTTTTTGTGATTTTTTTTTATTTGTGACTAACTGATTTTTTTTTTTTGGTCTCAAACTTAGGGTTTTGTAATTGGATGGGGAGGGGTTTATATAAGGGATCGATTGAAGTTTATCAATATTTAGTATAATATCCCTTATTCTCGGAACAATTTGTTGTTTGATTTGCAACATTAATTTGAATGGAAAAAAAAATACATAATTGTTGGGATATCTCAATTCAAAATTTCAATTTTTGCCGTAAAAATCTCCAAATTTGTTACCTATAAAAGTGAGATCTGTATTTATGAAATGAATTAAATTTTGGCATAAAAATCTCCAAATTTGTTACCTTAAGAATCTCAAATTTTTTTGGGATATCTCACTTAAATTTATTTCCTATAGAAAATAAGTTGTTTAATCAAATAAGTCAAATATTATTTCAATTAAAGAATATAAACCACCAAAAAATAGAAAAGAAGTTAGGGTTTAGGTCCTAAAATAATGTAATTTAGTATTATTTAGGAAAAAAAATCAATATATTTACACACAAAATTTATAAATATAAATAATTTATAGAGGTTTGGAGTTTATCAATATTTAATACAACATCCATTATTCTTGGAACAACTTTTTGTTTGATTTGATACATTAATTTGAATAGAAAAAAATTTCGTAATTGTTGTGATATCTCAATTCAAAATTTTAATTTTTTGGCATAAGAATCTCCAAATTTGTTACCAATAAAAATGAGATTCGTATTTATGAAATGAATTAAATTTTGGCATAAAAATCTCTAAATTTGTTACCTTAATGATCTCCAAATTTGTTACCTTAAGAATCTCCACATTTTTTGGGATATCTCCCTTAAATTTGATTTCTAAAGATTCACATGTGTTTTTTTCAAAATTTCTACTAATAGTAAGTCAACACTTTATTTTTAAAGTCAAAGTTACTATTTTTGTATTTTTCCAACAACCTCTTTATATTACTATAGATATA